>ML780038.1:591689-612115 GCA_009831015.1 Picea engelmannii | reverse complement strand
CCTGCTACTCCTTGATCATGCATACTGTTTTAAAACTCTGTAAATAGTAGATTTTTAGAAAAAGAAAAAATCAAATAATATAAAAAGAAAAAAAAAAAAACATTTGTTTTCTTCTTTCTCTTGGATGTGTTGATATTTTGTTTTCAGTTTTACAGGCTTTCTAGAACCAGTGCAGGACTGAATTCACAACAGGTAAGAAGGTAAGACTTTTTATTTCATGAGATTTTCTTATCAGCATGAATAACTTGTTTTGCACCAGGTAAATTCGAGCTTGTTTGCTCCCTTCGTTTGCTCATTAAAATACGAAAGGGGCATTTATCAGGAAGGATTATTCTTTACCAGACCTGGTGAATTACTATGGGAAAGAAAACCCCTTGGAGTCTTCTTTTGGCATTTCCTCAGACTCTCTAAATATGAGGAGGCAATGAGCATGAAATAGCTTGGGCTCGTAAAATCCACAAGCAGCTGTTTACTGTCCTAAAAATTATGTCTGCAAAATTTTTATCTGCACTCGTGTTGGATGATGTGGAATACGTTAAGGTCCACCTTTCAACAAATCTCACTCCATCGACATCAGCACCTTATCTGGAGCAGAGATTAGAGACCACTTAGCACCCTGGACTCTGCATGCCTCAATGGTAGATGTCTTTGCTAACATCCATGGGAATACACCAATGTCTCTTGGTTGATGGATCCTACAGGTGACTCGACACCGACACCTCTATTCGTACCTGTTTGGGATGTGCTATAGGTACCTTGAGGCCCATTGACATCACAGGTGGGTCGTCTCGCATCGGTTAACAACATTCATCAATGGCTGGTAATCTGATGATTTCTGTTTGTGTTCGACTCCGACACATCTATTCACCGAAATCAGACTTGTACCAGGGATGAAGCTTTGAAGCTGATTGGAGACATGATTTCAGTGATCTTTTGCAGGACAGAACAAGAAGCCAAGTTCAGGGGTCATCCTAAGATAATCTACTGTCATAACAGAAAGTTTTTCTCAGAAATGGTATTTGTTCAAATTCTTCTGCAGACCCCTGAATGTTCCAGTGGTACCAGTCAGTACTAGCGCAGAGTTTATCAGTTACAGGTCCGGCAGAAAGACCAGAGCAGCTACAACTTTCGTGCTTTGAAATCCAGACTTAGCTTCAAAAGATGATTCCACAACAAGATTTGCATATCAATGGAGAGAGGTAATGTAACTCAGATTTCTGAATGTTCCAGTGGTACCAGTCAGTACCAGTGCAAAGTTCACCAGTTACAGGTTCATCAAAAAGACCAGAGCAACTATAATGTTTGCGCGCCTTCAAATCCAGACTTAGCCTCAAACGATAATTTCACAGCAAACTTTGCATAACAATGGGTAAAGGTAATGTAACTTAGGTGTGTTTAAGTTCATATCAATTCATTGTATTAATCTGCATATTAATGTTTGAACTAAAGGTACCTTAATCACGCCATAGCGTTTCATTATTTCCACGATTGTACCTAAACGAACTAATCTACCATGCCATCTTGTGTCATGAACATCCACCATTACCGGGACTTATTTCGATTTGACTCGGGTATAATGACTCTACGCCCTCGTACGACCTCGATCATGACCCGACACCTTATCTAACTCCACAATGATTCAAATCTTTTCATATCGTTTTCGCTCCGACCGTTCCTTTCGCCGCATTCCCTATCACATTCTCCCCTTTCATCGCTCTCGTCGCCCTCAACCAACCTCTGCTGCTACCAATCGACTCTCCCTGTTATGCCAAGAAGAGATATGGTCGCCAACCACCACGAACCAGAAACCTACGCTGACCTGGAAGCCCTCTCGGAATATAGGGCAACGAGAGAAATTTTCAAGCAAGCCGGGTGGGAGCCATTTTTGAAAAAGTTCAATGGGTTTAACGATGCCATCACACTCCAGTTTGCGCTGAATTTCGATGGTGAAACTGCCAAGGTGGGCGAATTTGAGTTCGGGGTCACAGAGGAGTCTATTGCAGAAGCAATTCAGTTACCCACCACAGGCCAGAGGTGGACGAAGGGACAACCGGTGGATAAGGAGCTCTGTGCGCAGTTGTTAAAACCCCAGTACCGGAACACAAAATGGTCTGAGGGAACGTCGCAGACCTGGATGGAGCCACAGTGGGCGCATGTGTTGACCATCCTCCAGTGCTATTTAACGTGCGAGGGTCGATACCCTATTATATTTCCCTGCCACGCCCGACTGTTGTTACACTTCACAGGTACTCCGTTGAACATACCATTTTTCTTGTTAAAAATTTGAAAAGGATGGCCGAACAGGTCCAAAGGGTTAGTGAGTTTCGGGGGAGTTTGTTTCACTTCGGCTTAGTTAAGATATTGATTACATTTGCACTATCAAAAAAGCAAGAGACCTGGGACCTCTTCACTGTAAAAACCCTCGCTCGGGCCCAGTCGAAAACTAAGAAGGTGAAGCCTATTTCCCCACATAAAAAGCCGAACCCCAAGATAAAGAAAGTCACAACCTGGATGAAAGACTCTGCTGGAAACCCTGAGCCCGAATCTCCAATCAATGACAAGGTAGAAACTAATGCGGAAATTGGGAAGGCCACCCCACCTACCGAGGCAGACATTGCAGTCCCGAGTTCTCCCCCAGCTGCCGATAACATAATCGATGTGGAGGAGCTAGTTGAGTCAATTGATCAACCTAGGAGGAACCCAAAGAGAAAATGCAAAAGTTTATTGTCGGGGATGGATGACTCGATACCCAGCTACCCCATGCAAGAAATATTGGAAAGCATAGACGGTCACGAGGAGGCCCCGGAGCCATCTGAGATGACCTAGACCTTGTCCCAGCTCATTCGAAAGAGTCGTAGAACCAATCGGTAGGCCACTACACCCAAGAAAATTGTGCAGAATGAATCCGTTCAAGTACCAACCGGTACCCCCGTTCAAATGCCAAAAGAGCTCACCCCTGAATCCCATCTAGTTGACACTTCTACACTCATCCCTATTCATCCAGATTCAACTGACAACCGTGAACTCAGCCCAGATCGTAACTTTGACCCACCTGATACCTATGAGCACAACCCAGATCAGTTTAATCCTGAATTCAGTTCAGACCATAATTCTGATAAGTTCCACACCCCTGTTCAAAGTCCCGAAGAGCTCACGCATGCATCTAGCCCCTCACCGCAGCCAGGACAAGAGAAAACAATTGAAACCCACTGTGAGCTCTCCTCCAGTCGGTCCTTGAAGCTAATGGTGACGAAACTAGAGGGTCGGAACAGCAGACTGAAGGAGAAATTACATGAGTACCGTGTACTGGACAGACATGTTAAAACCGAAAACGAACTCCTGAAGCTCAGGGTAACCCACCTTTTGTCAAAAATTGAAAGATTAAAGCAGAGGAAGAAAGATATTGTCAAAAGGAACATGCAACTTCAGAGGATTGCTAAGAAGCATGTTATAATCAACAGGGTCCTTAAGAAAGAGATCAGGAATATAAAGAAGCAGGAGAGGCTACAGATGCTGGTTGCAGCTGTTGCAACCCTGTGATGGCTATCAAGTTTTTTGATTTTTGTTGCCTGAGGATAGGCAAGAACTTCAGTGTGGGGGTATGTTGGTCCCCGGTTTTGACCATGCTCTTTGCCTATATTATATACCACAGACCTCCATTTGTATGCCAGTACCACCCTTTTGACCTCATTTTGACATACTTAACCTCTCCCTACCATTCAAAGGGGTCACCTAAGGTATCTTTGCATTTCAAACTATTTTTATGCACTTTAATGCTTTAAATTGATAATGGGACTAATATCACTTGGGTTAGGTACCACTGCTATTTTTGGAACAGGATGCCGGTACCAGGTACCAACTCGCACCCGTGGAGGTACCAGTGGAGCCATTCGAGATTTGTGCATTATGGTGTGCGTTATGGTTCGAATGAGAGATAGAAGATTTGCAGGACAACTGGAGTCATTGCCACAGAGTGCTCGAAGACATCATGAGCCTGGATCGATTATTCCTCATCGCTCACACTTCGTGACACTACGTGTCACGAATATGTGAAATACGTTTTCAGTTTGATCGCAAGACTATTCTCGGATCAGGGATCCGCTTGCTTCTATGCATCTTTGTTTTTCGACTGTTATGGACAATAAGACTTCTATAAAAACCCGGGATCACTCCTGAGAACGGGTTACTACTACTACTACTACTACTACTGTTACTGTTACTATTGCTATTACTGTTGCCGGATTATGTGATACCGTGAACCTATGCTTTAATATAGACTGCTGTTACGTTCTATTCCTTGACTATCATATGATCTGAATACTGTTTTGATGAGTTAATGAGGCGTGAAATTACAATATATTTGTGTAGAATGATCTAGTCAGCTCTGGTCGTTTGTCACAGCGTTTGTGCCGTTTGGTTGGGCCCGCCAAACTGGTGCAATTCGTTGTCTTAATTTGCAATAGATTTAGTTTGTGCTGTTATAGCTATAGTTCATTTCGAGGTTTTATAACTTGCATTTGAGGTAGCTTAGCGTTCACAGATTTCGTTTCGGTTTATCATAGTCTCAGTTCATTGCAGTGTGTTAATGTTTTCTTACATGACACTTTAAAAGTTTCAGGATTGTGTTTATTTGTTCCTCAATTGAATCGTTACAGTGCACTATTATCTTTGACATTGCTGAATATTAAACACAGGACTGATGCCTGTAGGGTTAGAATATGCATATGGTTGTTTGGTTTTCATTTTCACTTCGAATGTAACTCAGGAGTAGCATGCATTTTTCTTTGTTAGACAGTAGTTGCCTTGCGTTCTTAGAACAGTTAGGTTACAATTAGAACAAAAGGAGCTCCTGGTACCAATAGATAGGATAGTACTCTGTTTTCCTGTAGATAGCATTAGATTTGTTTTTGATGCTCAGAATGAATGCAGTTTCGACAATACCCTGTGTGTCATGACTTAAATGAAAATGCTGATGGTAGATGATTGAACATAGAGATAGAATGATTTCGTAGAACCACGCTTTTTGAATAAGAAGTAGCAGTACCAACATTTGGATACAAGACTGTTTTTTCTGTTGATGACTTGAATAGGAAATGCTTAGTTTTAGGGTAGTGATTAAGATTCAAGTTCTCAGAATAGGTGTGTGTTTTATTCTTAGGATAGTGTTTAGATAGAGACTAGATGCTTACCTGCACATACTGTGTATCAGCTTGAAGTTTACCAACCCTGGTTTGACAATTTAGTGTTTCAGGACATTCAAAGCTTCAATTTAGCAGCCTGACAGTTGCGCCAAGGATGTTGTCGCACATAGGATGTTGTTGCGCAGAGGATGATGTCGCACATATGATTTTTTCGTGCAGATTATGTTGTCATGCATAGGATGTTTTAGTGCAAAGGATTTTTTCATGCAAAGGATGTTTTCATGTAGAGGATGTTGTCGCTCATAGGATTTTCTTGCACACGGGCTACAGGGCGCGCTGTGCAAATGATTGGTTTAGTGGTCAACTTCAAGATCACTTTCTAACCAATTGGAGAGGAATTTTTAAAATCCTCGAGATTTTTTTGTCAAGGACAAACCAAATAATAAAAACCTCTCTCATATTTGAAAAAAATTTCACATTTTGGGATATTCGAAGGAATCTTTGAGCCCTATTTTTAAGTTTTCATGATTTCCTGTCCGAGACATGTTTTTACGACATGTACTCCGGCCATATGGAGACTAATTTCAAAAACTGGAGAGAATTTTTTTGTTATAACAAGATTACCTACAAAAACCTCTCTCAGGTTTGAAAAATGTATTTTTATTATGGAGATATGATTCCATATTTGACCCCTATGTTTCAAGTCTGCTACGCAATCTGCTGCGTTTTTGTTGTAGGTTACTATTGCGTAGCAGACTTGCTGTGTAAGGGTGAAATAGTGTTCAGTAGTGCACATGATGACTCATCACAACCATATGGTATAATTTTGATCATGATCAATTATTTTAAAGAATATTTCGGTTACGATTATGATTTGGAAAAATCAAGTTTTCTATTTTTAGTAAATCCATCGACGTTATTGTTCTCTTTCAAAGAAATCAGATCCATGATCCTAGGAGGGAGTAGTTCGACCCTAGCAACCAAGGGTGACATTAGTTTTCTATATATAGGGATCATTTTTATGTAAAAGGGGCTGGGACTAGCAGGATAGAGGCCTTCCTTTGTAGCTGGAAAACTCTGTAATTTCTCATGAATTTTAATACAAGCAAAGAATGTTTTGATAGAAGAGATTCATCACAGTGTCCCCTTTCAATGTGTTTTCCCCAGTTCACATTCATTTCACTTCTGTTCTTTCTTCTAATCATATCTAAGAGTAAATAATCAGAATTCATCCTTAATAGATGCTCCCTTCATATAGTTAATGTTGGTGTCATGTTTTAATGATTGCAGGTCCAGAATTCACCCTTTGTTAGGTGCTCTGTTCATTGTAGTTAGCCTTTATGTTATTTCTTCTAAATTTGCAATTGAGAATTAATCCTTATTATATGCTCTCATTCGTAATGGAATTTTCTTATTTATGTCTTGCCATCATCTGAATACTATTTATTGCTGAAAAGGTGTGCTTATTTTGCCTTTTCTCCCTCAGGAATACGTAGCTGTGTTAATATTCACATATATCTCAGAAGTTGATTCCATTGCCCAATGGTTTCTTCCTCAAGATTTCCATACCAACCCTTCTAAAACAAAAACAACCCTGTCCTATTGCAAAATCTGACCTTTGTGCATTTATTGATGAATCCTCTGAGTTATTACCGGTCATTAGACATCTGAGAAAACCCTCTTTGGTTGTATAGGTCAGAATACAATCTAAATTTGGTTGAAACAATTACCTTGGGGTTTTCTTCGATATGGCCCAAAGAATATTCCGAGTGCTAACAGGGTCTTCCAAACACTACACCACACACATCAAGTGGTAATACATCTACCTCCACTTCACCAATAAAATCTACACTTATAGAAAATTTGATCTTACATTGTTTAGTGACCTTGAGATCTGCATCCTTATTTACTCATCTTAATGGATATGGGCTAGGATGATCATGCACTTCCAATCCAATATTGTTGACTAGATCATCTGTTTTGAGTTTGTCTTATGAAATATAATCAAATAGAACATCCACCTTAGTCTTTTTGATCTAGATATTAATAAGGAAGAGTTTTTTCATCTCCTTCTCTTCCTTGTAATGAAGGCTTCCGTATATGGCTATGTATAACAACAATATACTTGAGGAGTATGTATGGGTTCTTAGGAGATATACCCAACATAATCACCATTTTATTGAACTCAATGGTGTACTCTTTCACTCTCTACCCCCACCCATGCCTAAAGTGTTTCCAACATATCCACTAGATGTCTACATACCCAATAGGGTAGAACCGGGATTTGATGAGGGTTTTAAAGACCCCCCACTTAATTACTAGTGGACCAACCTCAAACCTAAGTGTCTCTATGTGTCTTTCCCACCATTTAATGCATGGCCATCTAGTTTTAGATAGGAAAATGAAATCATCTACTCCTTATCTATATTGTGGATATTGAAATACAATTCTAGCTATTGAAACCAATGATTCAACTTAACTTCATTAATCTCACCTTGATAGGGTTTGATGTTCACTTTCACTTCCATTTCAAGAAAAGGTTGTGAAGGAGTGATGGAAATGGAACTCGGTTTCTCTTTCTTGGTATATTTTTTCAAATCCTTTTCTAGGTCTTCACTATCTCTCGATTTATCATCCATTCCATCTTCTAAGTTAGAACTACCAATCTCCCTGAAATGTTCAAACGTTTTCACTAGAGATGCCATGAGAAGGGCCATGTTAAGAGATATATCGACAATTTTTTCTTCCATATTCACAAATCTTTATTCCAATGCATCTAAAGGGATATTATGATTGGACTCATCCACCATGGATAGGGTTATGAAACTTCTTTCTCAAGCCAATTCCTAGATCCTACAACTTCCCATAAAAAGGATAAAGAAAACTTCTTTGATACCAATATAATCTACAAACTACCATGGATATTCCACTAGAAATATTCATCACAACCGATCTTTTAATATTCTGAAATATTTTATTATGCGATTTTTTCCCTTATATATAATATTTATTATCATTAGCTTAGTGCTCAAATATATGAAATCACCGAAATCTGAAAATTAAAGAACAAGAAAATGAACACACCATCCCCACAAATGAACATAAGATATGACTTAGGAAACATAATATGAGATAAATATCATCTAGAAGGTGAGGCCTATGCTCTGCTTTCTTTTCTTAAGTTATGGAATGCAAGTACAAAGAAAAAGGCACTCTCTATGGAGTTGCCTTTAACATTGTGGTCAAAATGGTTGTTGCAGAATATTCTACCTCCTCTATTATGCTCTCATATACCATTTTTATATGTTCTACTCAACTATGGAACAAGTACAATTCTAAAATAATGGAACCCCTTCTCTCCCTAGCGACTTAATATTTAACATAACATGATAGCCATCCAAGGTTAGGGTTTTTGCATTCCTCAACCCTAAATTAATGTTATGGTTTTGGATGGTCTATAATATTCTTGAATTTCAGACGTGACTAGCCCCACATGTGCAAGTAATGGGGTTTGATGTGGCATCCACTTGGTACCATGGTGGTCAATAGGATAGGTTAACTTGCGAGAGGCATAAGTTTTGCATTGAACTCTAATCGAGGTGATTTTCAAACCATTGGAAATATCTTAGTGCGTAGAAAAAAATCAAGGGTTTGAGAGTTATTCTCACAATTTTTTTACCCTAGAAAGTTCCATTTGATGTGTCAAATTGGATTTGGAAGGTTCTAGTCCCTAAATCTCCAAACTGGGACCTACCACTAAAGTGGGCCTTGAAAGCCAATTCCTCCAATTTTTCCACCTAGAAAGCACCAATATAGATGAAATATTATATAATGACACATTTCAATTCATTCCAAATGTATAGTTCCCCTGGCTACATTGTGTTTCAATATACTATAAGAGACCATGTCAGGTCCACAATAATCCATTTCCATGTTAAGTAAACACTTGTACACTTGTTGTTATTTACCTTCCTTGCATATACCATATAACAATATATTGTACAAAATAATATTTGGTGAACATCCATTCTCTAACATTTCATCATATAGCTCAAGGGATTTCCTTGTGCTACCTACATTGTAATTACCATACATTATGGAACCATAATTAAAAACATTAGGAGCCCAACATTTTCCATGTATATCATTAAGCATAATTTCTGGTGTTGATATTTGGCCTCGCCTAGAAAAGCATGGGTTAATATATTGTATGATATTTAATTTGGAGTACATCCTTTCTTGGATGATTGTATGCTTCTTACAAGTTTACTTTTTGAAAAATTTACCCAATAATATATTGTAGGTAACAACACTAGGAGGGAATTGTTGTTTCAACATACACTTCATCAATTCAAAGGCCTTCTAGAGATTTTCATATCACCCTTACATAGTGAAAATATCATAATGTTATAAGAAACTGTATCAGGAGTGCAAATTATCTTTGATAGCTTATGATCAAAATTTGAAATGCTTACAATAAATTCCTTGCATTATGAAGAACATGAAAAATAATGTTGTTAAGTGACAAAGTCTAAACAATGATCATTCTTAACCACCTTATCAAGAAACCTACTGACATCCTCAATGTTTATTTCTTGCAAACACCATCAAATAATGTAGTAAATGTTACAATATCAATATTATATCCCTTGGACACCATATCATTCAAAACACTGTAAGGTTCCTCCAACCTACCATCTTCACTACTTTAGTTTTTATTCCTCCATTTGCATGTGAACCAAATTATTTACAACACCCATATCTTTTAATATTATACTCAATATTATATTGTATAAATAAAACCAAATGCCAACAATGATCATTGATCCAAGGAGTTAAAAATTCATTTTGACATCAATACATTAGTATTATGTAGCATTGGCACAATTTGGTAGATAAATGAAATATCCTCTTCTTGAATATGAAACCTCTCTAAAAAGATTAATTCATGTTGGTATCACATGATTTTCATAACTTTAAAGAGAGATATAAAGAGATAGACAAAGAGAGATGTAACATCCCCCAACCTCACGACGAAGCCCCATTACTAGCAAAACACAAAAAAATTGCTCTAATGCAAAAATTGTAAATTTTCCCACTACTAAACTTGTAAGGATTTAAAAATTTCTGATACCATTAACTAAATGCATATATAACATATCCAAAAGAAATATGAATGCAACTAATATACTAAATTACAACATTGTACAATTTGTTTCAAGCACAGATTTAATGCACAACAAAATAAACCATCAATGTAACTAATACACAACATAAAACACTTATCTTTTAGTAACAATTACACAACCAACTGCAGATGCTGGATGTTCCACCCAAAAATATATTTTATTCTCCAAATATCAACAACAAGTCACTCACAAGATAGGGATAGGAATCCACAAAAGAGGGTGTCTCTCCACTGTCCACTCACAACTCAATATTCCCACAACCAACTAATTTTTTTCATACAACTATCCCAATTCCTCCAACTCTCTTCCTCTCATCCTTCCTAGCCAGAGTAATGTAATCCCCCTTCACTTCATACAGTCCCTCAAGCTTCCCACTTCCCTTCTAGGGATTCCAATACATGTTTGCTAGGAATATCTCTACCGAAGACTCCAGGGATGTCAAATGCTAGAAAAAATGCCCAACAACAAGCTTACCGCTCTAGGGAAAAATTCTAACATGGGGAGTTCACTTTACATGACTGAAAAAAATGCTTCTTCATTCCCTCCATAGCTACAAATTAGCTACTATCATGTACACTATCCTTTCCTCCAAGCTCCAACACTCTTCTCCCCTTGTTGTTCTCTCATTCCCATGCATAAAACAACCTCTCTCTTCCCATAAGAATTTTCTTATTTTCCCTGCTTTCTTGAATCACTCTTTTCCCCAAGATGATTTTACTCAACCCCAACTCTCAATAACTATGGGATGTGACTTCTCACACCCACCCTCTTACATTCAATTATTGGGATTTCCTACACTGAAATGAATAAATAGATGGTTCACTCAAAACAATGCAATTTAGGAAAAAGGTTTGGGATTTTTAAAAAATGAATAAAACCTCCTTAGACACATCCTCTCTTGTGGGTTACTCAACCCCCATAACTCTATCCATGTCCATATACAATTGGCATCACATTTTATTTATTATTTTTGGATATACACGTTTACATATTACATCTCTTGGTCCATAGTCACATATCATATCTAAATTATACATTACTAGAATGGGGATTAAAACAAGGATGTTAGATTCCTCTCCCCCTACAATTTTTCACCTTCCTCGATGCACAACACCATGCCAATATACATGTACACATTTACATCATAACACTTAATAAAGTCTACAATTTCATAACTCTTGCAATAGTTCCAACCGTAAATTTCTTGTTTCTCTCAACCTGCACAACCTAAGGAATGTACCCCCTTCTCTACACACAATCTCTCAGGATGTACCATTCTCTTACCAATGATTCCAAGGTGGGTTGGCCAGAAAATATCCGAGATATGGCTCCAGGAACTCTAGCTTCCCAAAATAGATTCTTGCATTCCCATATTTCCTTTCTCTTCAAAATTGACAAAAATTTGCGGGTACTCCTCTCACATGGTCTTGTTGTGCTCCCACATAGTGTCTTCACGACTATAGCAGGTCCATTGGAACTTTACCAGACCGATAGATTTTTTCCTAAGCACTTTGAATTTTCATTCTAGGATGTGCATTAGTTCCACCTGAAAGTCCCCTTTGTGTTCCACCTAGATCATATTCCAATCAATTATGTGTTAGGGTCAGGCACATATTTCTTCAATAAAGATAGATTAAAAAAATTACAAACTCTCATGGATGCAGTAAATGCTATCATGTTTTCAAATCGATCTATCATTTCCAATATTTCAAAAGGCCCACAATATTTCACTTCCAACTTTGGGAAACTTGCCAACCTTAGCGAACTTCTTTTCACTTTTACTTTTAAAAACACATGCTCGCCCATTTTAAATTCCATGTATGTCCTATTTTTATATGTGTTAGAACTAGAAGTCACCCTTTGATTGTAGAGAAGGTAAGCCCAGTACCCATCAGAGTTTAGGTGGATGTTGGTTTTATATGGATGGACGTCAATGGACAAAACTCAAAATATGAATGAACTTCAACACAAAACTGGACGAGAAATGAACAGGGAAGTGAGGGCCACATTAACTTCAGTCACTAAATTGAGTTAAAGAGAGAGCAGAGGGAAGAATTAGTGAGGGAGGTGAATGAGACTACTATGGGAATCAAGGATTCCAATAGCTCTGAGAAGAAAAACCCAAACTCAAGAGCATTCTTGAGCTCGAGTTCAGACACTAGAATATGTCCAAACAACACAATTACAACCACAAAATGATCAAACATCCATCATCCTACAAATGCAACAAATCGACTGGATCTTCCATGCCCAAGCCATCCAGTGTGAGAGGGAACAAAAACACCAAGAAATGAGTAAAATTGACCATGATACTGCTATAATCAAATCTCCATTAGAACAATATAATGATCCTCGACTGTATCATCCATGCCTGATTGTTTTAAACAATGTTTACAGACAAAATGAAAAGAAACAGGAAGATGACTTCTATTAACATGAAAGTATCAAATCGATTACATAACCAGAGAACAACTCTGACATCACAAGCATTACAAAATTGGGAGCTCTGCTCAACCAATTGATGGCCTCTTAAAAAATATCAAAATGATTCCTATATACTCAGAACAATTCACCACTAATAGTAGAGGTGTGCTCGAGTCTTTGTATTCAAGGCTTTATGTCTGCATGCTCTCTAGCATATTGCGCATGTAGTCTTTTGTCAGATGTGAGCTTTTGTCAAGCTTCTGTCAGACTCAAACATGTTTAAGTAGGAACCTCCAGAAGAACCATCTTGCTAACAGTTTGGCCTGGATTTCCATTTAAGTGGTGAGACAAGGTTTCACCAACCTTTCTCACCCTCATTAAATGTATGCATCGGGATCAGGATGAGGCCCGAGTCAACTTGGCACCTGGAAAACATGCAGGCCACACCCTGTGAATATCTACCACTTGAGATTTGCTGGACCTTTGCACAGAGAACTAGTAGGTGGATGTGGAGGAAGGCGAGGGGAGATGGAGAGACGATGGGGAAAACAAACATGTAACAGTGAAGGAGCGATATCCAGGTGGATGATGTGGAGTGACACAGTGACATAGCGGTGATTGGGAGTGCATGGGTGCCAGAACTTCGAAAGTTGAGGCGTAAAGGTGTGGGGGACAGGTGTTGGCAGGAATGAAGGTGGTATTGAGAAGTGGTAAGGAGGTTAGATTGGAGGGGGGGGGGTTCCGATATGGAACACAGACTGTAGATCTGAGTGCGCCAAGATTGATAGCTCATATCTGCGCGCTCTTTAGCATGACGTGCCAATCCATTAGGCCATCAATAGAATTAGGATAAAATGAATTTGTGGGTTTTTTAAGCGACCTTTTCTCGCATTTTCAACCAGGGGTTAATTCCTAAGGGAAAAAAACCTTTTACAAATATATGTGCTAACAATATGCATAACTCTTTTTTCTATCCCGTGCAACCTTTAAATTTATCTTGATCTTGATCATCTGCTCTTCCATTTCCCTTAGAAAATATTTCCCAATAACTGCTCAGTCTACTAGGTTATCCTAGCTCACTCGCGTGTTACATTTCATGCCATACAAGGCTTTGAATGGGCTCATTTTCAATGTTTCCTAGTACCCATTATTATAAGAGAATTCAACTAAATGGAGGTAGTATTACCACTTGGAAGGATTCTCCATCACATACATTTTGAGCATATATTCAATTATCCTGTTAGTCCTCTCTATTTTCCCATATAATTCTAGGTGGAAATTTAAATTTGTCCCAAATTAAACAATCCTCTCAAGACATTGGATGTGAACTTGGGATCTCTATCTGAATTTTTTTTCCTGGGCACTCCATGAAGCATGGAAACTTCCTTCATGTAAAATTATGCAATGTTGGTTGCCTTGTGATTGGTATTCATTGGAATAAAATGTGTCACCTTAGTCAATTTATCTACTACTACCATGATGGAATCATGTTGCTTCACTATTCTAGGAAACTTAGTAATAAAATCAACTGTAACAAATTCCCATTTCCATTTCAGAATGGGCAATGGCTATAGCATCCTAGTTGGATATATATGCTTATCCTTTACCTTTTGGCATTCTAGGCATCTTTCTATGTATTCATACAACTCTTTCTTCATCCCAGGCCAAAAGTATTGGCTTATTACAATTGCAATTGAATCCTGATATCCAAAGTGTCCATCACAAGGCACATTATGAATTTCCCTCAACACCATGTTTTTCATCTCTTTGGACTTTGGCACATATACCTTGTCCTTGTACATGAGGACTCCATCCTTTTTCATCTCATAATTTCTAAATTTTCGTTGTAAACAACCTTGATGTAATGCTTCTTTTATTTGCAAATAGTGTTGATATGAAATTGCAGCCTCTAAAATTCTATCTTTTACATTGGACTTGTACATGCTAATGGATGTAGCATGCATCTCATGCACTCTCCTGCTAAGTGAATCAACCACTCGATTCTCCTTTCCTTTGATGTGATTTATGTCAAAGTCATACTCATTAAGGAATTATGACCATCTAGTTTGTCTGACATTTAGTGTTGGTTGTCCAAACAAATGTTTTATATTGCAATGGTCTATCCTTAGTTCAATATTTCTCCCCATGATATAATGTCTCCACATTTTTAATGCATGAATAATGGATTCCAATTCTAAGTCATGTGTGGCGTAATCCCTCTCATGTTATTTCAATTTTCTTGACCCATAGCATACCACATGTTCATTTTGGGTGAGGAATCCACCGAGCCCTTCGTTGCATGCATAAGTGCATACAAAATAATCTTTGTTTGGGTCTACAATATTCAATAGTGGTGCACTTGTTAAAATGTCCTTGAACTACTGAAAACTTTCTTCACATTTGGAATTCCATTCAAATTTCACTCCCTTCTTTTGTAGAGAAGTAATTGGGATTGCAATATTTGAAAAACCTTTTATGATTCTCCGATAATAACCTGCAAGTACCATAAAAGATATGAATTATGTAACAATTCTTGGTGTTGGCCATCCTCTAATGACCTTTATCTTCTCAAGATCAAATACTAACCCCTCTATTGAAATAATATGACCCAAGTAATGAATCTTCCTTTGATAGAATATACACTTACTTAACTTAGCATGCTCTCTCAGAACTTGTAGTACCATCCTTAAATGTTTCTCATGTTACTCCTATGTCCTTGAGTAGATGACTATATCATCCAGGGAAACAATTACAAACTTGTCTAGGTATTCCCTGAACACTCTATTCATTAAGAAAATGAAAACAACTAGTGCACTTGATATCCCAAATGGAATCACCACAAACTCATAATGTCCATATCTTGTCGTGAATTCTTTCTTGATGATATATTCTTCATTTATCCTCATTCAATGCTATCTTGATCTCACGTCAATCTTGGAAAATATTCTGGCACCCTTCAACCGATCAAATAGATCATCAATCCTTCGCAAGGGGTATTTGTTCTTTATGATGACCTTATTCAACTGTCTAAAATCAATGCACAACATTAAGTTTTTATCCTTCTTCTTGACGAAACACACATGGGCACCCTATGGTGACACACTTGGGTGTATATACCCCATTTTTAACAATTCTTCAAGTTGTATCTGCAAATCCTTCAACTATGGTGTCCCCATGTTATAAGGAGTTTTGGACATTGGGGAAACTCCTGACACCAAGTCAATATCTCTCTTTGGTGGAAACCCAGGAATATCCCCAAATACATCCCAAAAATCCTTTAGGACAAGGTGATCTTCAACACTTGGAATGATTTATTTGGCTACCTCTTCAATATCGACTGCAAAAATATGGCATCCCTTCCTGAAAAATATTCTTCAATTGAATGGATGAAATTTATTTAATAGCTATAGGCCTTGGAATCCATTGAACCTTTCCTTGCTACTCGTCCTCACCAATACATCTGATTATATTTTTGTAGTAGTCTAGGGAATAATGGTGCTTGTCCAACCAATCCATACCAATCAGACAGACATATGAACCCAAATATATGATGTTTAAATTTACCTTTGTGCAGAGTCCATTCATGTCTATTGGGCAATCTCTAAGCAAATAAATGAACCTTCTTTTAGCCCCTGTGGCTATCTGAACCAACCAATATTTCTCATGTTTTCTTTTTGGAAAATGAAATCTTTCAACAAGATTAGGATTTATGTAACTATGGTTAATAGCTCCTGAATCAATTAAAATGGATATGGGCTAGTTATCAATATTACCTTCTACTTCAATCACATGAGATGTGTATTCTGCTTATTTTTTTCCAAGGCTACGTAAATCCTTGGCATGCTTCTTCCCATGTCCTCAACTGTAAAACATTATGAATATTGTGAACATTCCTCATCCTTTATCCTTTGTGAGGGAAATCCCTAGAAAAGTGGTCTCCCTCACATCCCCAACATTTTATGAGATACCATCTTCGTATTTTCCAAAAAGGATCTTCCATCCTGGGCTCATTCTATGATAAATTTCCCTATTGATATTCTTGAGAGTTGTTTATGTAAAAATGTGGCTTAAAACATTTATTCCTTTGCTCCATATTACCCTTCTTCTTATCATCCCAATATATTTGGAAAGTTGGTTTCCCTCTGCTCTATTTATAAAGGTGTTTTTATTTCCTTATGGCCTCCTCCAAAGTCATGTGGTCATCATAATGTATCTTATCAATGTAGAAAGAAGGTATCCCACTTATAAATCTTTGTATTTTAACCTTCTCATCCTTTATGAAGCCAACATAGTTCAACAATTCAAATAACCTCCTCTCATACTCGTCCATTTTCATGCTTCCCAGTATGAGTTCAAATAACTCTTTCATTTGATTATCATAATGATGCCATGACACATATTTTTGCTAGAAATATCCCTTGAACTACATCCATAGACCCTCTTCTAATCAAGGTTCTTAATCTACTTAAGATGATCTCACCACATGGATTCTTTTCCTTGAAGGTGGTAGGTTACAATATCTGTTTCTACATTTGATGGGTAATCATGCAACTGGAAATATTTCCTCATTCTCAACAACCAGGCTTCAACCTCTTCTCCCTTTATATTCTCTACATCAAAAGTTGGTGGCTTGAGTTTTGTGAGTTCTCCTTGCTAAATGTATGACTCGAGCCTTCTCCTATACCTTATGATAGGGGAAACACTTGGGATGCTCTCTATCCCTAAACATGCATGAGATATTCTAGTCAATTTACATGGCGAATGATAATGAATTCTCAAAATCCTTGATTGTTGGTCATCCCTATGATCATCCCTTCTACCATGGGATATAGATGTTGCCACTTGTCTAGAACTAAATACTTACTTTGAGCCATAATCCCTATTGAATTTTATATGTAGCATATTTAGAATCTGCAACAACTCATCCTTAGATTTCATAATACTTTCATTGTCTACCCTATAACTCTGCACTTCCCTCTACAGGCTTCTTATAGTTTCGACCAGTTCCATAAACTCCACCTTGCTTCTTCTTCCATTGGACTATGTCTCAACATTTTTCATGTTAACCTGTATCCTTTTGATATCATTCTCACGGCTATAATATATTTGGGAATCCTCCATGAATTTAACCCTCCTATAGGAACCAAACTGTCCTCCTATACTTCTATTTTTGCAAGAAATGTGCACGCAATGAAATTTTTGTTAGACAAAGATATTTACAATTCTTCGAAAAATGCATAAATTTGTGCTCTTCAATGCGATCAATCATCTTCTTTTGAGTTACATGTGAATTTCACTTCTCCAATCAGTTTTTTGGGTGCATGAGTGGATTCATCTCTCTAAGATCTTTCTAATGACTATTCATTTTATCAAATATAACACAGTTACCAACTTAACAAGAACTCTACAAAGTTCTCATTTTTTTGGGGGGTCACAATTTTTACCTTGTTTTTAAAAATGGTGCTACCGGTAGCACCTCCCTCCCCTTTTAGGTGGTTTTTTGATATTTTAAATTTTTTGATCCATAATCTTTCCACATTTTTTTTTTAAATTCTTATTTTTCATCTATTTTCAATTTTTTTCTATTTTTTTTCAACGATGTTTTTAGTTTTTTTTCCATGCTTCTTTCAATATTAAAAGAATTTTTTACCATTTACTTTTTTAAATTAAGATTTTTCATATAATTGTGTCTTCTTAATTAATTTATGGTTCCATACTTTTAAAATATAGTGGAACCAAATTTATTAGACATGGTGGGCCGCCTACTGCGATCACGAGTCTCTCATTACTGTAGCTCTCAAAGCCTGCCTTCCTTGCACTTTCCCCTGACACGACCTCAGGATCGACACAACCCCACTCCCCTCCCTCTCTCCCTCTCCCTAATCCCCCCTTTTTCCTCCTTTATCGATGCAGAAGATAGTTCTACGCTTAGTCTCCTGAGATCTGTCTATTCTAGAAGACGTGACTAAATTGTCATCAGAAAGGGTTTCTCTATGGACACCTACAATGATGAGGTGGAATACTCAAAAAACAAAGGAGAACCTCTTCCCTATATGGGGACAACTGAAAATCCTCCTTACTCTTCTTGTCAACATTTTTCCATGTCGACCCCTCCAATTTTCCCACCGACCTCTGCACCCTCTCAAAATTCTCTGATCGATTTCCTTTCGCATCTTTTTGAGATTTCAGGCTCCTCTCCCTCACTTTTCTTAGGCTCCCCCCTTGGACCAACAACAAACACTAGGATATCTTTCCCATGCCACCCCCTCATTTCTGTCTTCAATGCTTCCTCCCCTCACAATGCTCTTCCCCCTCCCTTTTTTGCTGCTCTCCCCTCCCCTTCCCTTTGCGATTTCCTCTCTTATTCCCCCACTGTTGTTGTCTCTTGGACTTTCCAGGATCCCGTAGTAACATCTTCCCCCTCACAAGGCTTGGGAGATCTTGGTGTTCACCCAAACACACTTTCGGTTTCACTCTTTGAAGATCAAGGTGCAAGGATCCTTCAAACATGAGAATACAACTATGACTTTTTCACTGATTGATACCTCCCTTATGAGGGACAAGATTACCACTTGGGTCAGACCCCCACAACTTTGGAGCAATGATTTGTAGCATCACATCTACAACCCCACAACCTTAAAGGTTGGGATCTTAGCCAGAGTGGAACACCAGGCACCTTTCTTCCTTTCGAATCATATCTGGAAACCCAAGGCACCTCAGGGAAAAGGAGGAGAAAGCGTAACAAATTCCTTGGGTCTTAAAAAAAAAACCCAAATTTTATCCTAGGTGTTGACCTTTCAATGGCAGGAGTCTCGACAATGGTTGAAAAAACACTGGTGGGGAAAGCATATGGATGACAATTCAATGAAAGAACCCTATGAGCCTGGGCTGCAACAAATTGGAGAGTAAACTCCACAAACTCACCCAACATTTTTTGACTCTCTAGAGTTTGGTTTATGATCATCTTCACAGACCCCACATAGACTATGGACGCACTCCACTCTAGCTGGACAATAGACTCCTCCCTAGTTCTAATGAAACTATAGAACCCTACCTTTAACGCAAGCAACAAGAGACTAGACTCTATTCCAATTTAGGTATGTCTCCCAGGTCTGACCCCTCATCTCTAGTCTAAGAGATTGTTCAAAGCTCTTGGGAATTTCCTAGGGGATTATATTTACGCGAACATGAGTTTCCTTTCTACAGGTGATATGGTGGTCGCTTGAATTCTGGTCTCCCTCAACATCAAGGAAGGTTTAAGAGAGTTTATCAATCTTACAGATTTGGGCTGCACACATGTTTAAATATTGGACTACGAAGGAGTCCCCTTCCACTGCAGACAATGCCACAAATACAGACACATGGTTAAACACTGCTCAAAACCCTTTAGAAGAAGGCATAGGCTCACCTTGCATGAAGCCAGGTGCCACGACCGTAAAATTCCAGAAGCAACTGGGGGCATCTCCTCCTCCTCTGTGTCAAATTATTCAGGGAATCCCTCCCCCGCTCCAACAACATATGAGGATACCCCGACAACAGATCCTATGGATCCGACCAATAATGCTTTATCAATTATTCCCTCCATGGGAGAAGGGGAAATCTCCAACCACAGTCTGTAGACAACACCACAACACTTGATCAATGAACTTCTGGGTATGCACCTCTCTTTTCC
>ML780038.1:479096-591523 GCA_009831015.1 Picea engelmannii | reverse complement strand
CCCCCATCGTCCAAGACCCACCTCCAATTGCCTCCCCCCCTTCCTCCTCAAACTCCTGGTCCTTAGAGGAACCATCCTCTGATGGATCTGAGAAATCCACCATCCTATATCATGTTCACAATCGATCTGTCACCATTCCTTCCTTAGATCACAAAGGCCTTGGTCCTTCTCCAAAACCTATGAGAAAAAAAAAGGTAGAGGAAGGCCATCACACCTCTCCATACCATAATCCTGTGCACTGCTAGACATGGCCACAGGCTGAAAAAAATCCTTCCTTGCGGCCCTTAGAGAAAAAAATGCCCTGGATGAGGCTCCCCCATGAGGCTCCTCTCCTACAACTGTCAGGGTTTAGCGATCCCCTCCAAAACATTTTCTCTAAAAAGGTTGGTGAATTTACACCAACTAGATGTTAGTTTTCTCCAAGAAACACTTGCAGACGAATGCATAACCACACAAGCCCTCTTGAGCCTCTTCCCAGGCTGGGATTTCCTGGGACTGGATTCCCGTGGAAGATCGGGAGGCCTGGTCATTGGATGGATCTCACGAAAAATAAAGCTCCTAAACTGATGGGCCTCAGATTCCTATTTGGGACTCGAGGTACTAGCTGAAGGAATGGGAATGACTCTCAAGATTCTAAATATCTATGGGTCAAACACAGACATGACTCTCTTCTGGAACACCTTCTTCAACAAAGATTTATTGAGGTCATAAAATCTAATTATCGGAGGAGACCTAAACTTCTCCTTCGGTGAAGCGGAAAGCTGGGGCACCTTAGCTCATCCAGATCCACACACAACTTTCTTTAGACACTTGCTAGCTACAAATGGCTTCATCGACATTGTGCCAACCAAACTGATCCCCACTTGGATGAATTTAAGAACCAAGGAAGCACATATGGAAAAAAGATTAGATCGATTTCTGATCACTGAAACACTATCTCTCCTTCCACTCTAGTTTCAACAATGGATTGGAAGTGGGGGATACTTAGATCACTCCCTTGTCTGGTTAACCCTTGAAAATGGACCAAACAATCCAACCACCCCTTTCAAATTTAACACAAACTGGCTTAAGGAAGACAATTTCCAAAAAATGGTAAAAGACAATTAGACTCCCCTCCAGGATTCAAGAGAAACACTGGCAACCATACAATTCATGGACAAATTAAAATAAATTAAGAGACTGGTCATTCCTTGGGCAAAAAAAAAATAGAAAGAAGAAGAGAAGGAAGTCAAAAGAACTGAGGACTAGTGGAAGAAATTTACCAAAATATTGAATCTGACTTCTCTTCGGATGCTTCTCGAGAGACACTCAAAACTCTTGAAGAAAAACGAAGGAAACTCTTGGACGACAAGGAAGCATCCCAGAGACTGAAAAGCAGGGCAATTTGGCTTGACAATGGAGATGAAAAAACAAAATTCTTCCACGCTTTTGCAAAAGGTCGGAAATCAACAAATATAATCTAGTGCTTAAAGGATTAGGAAGACATACTTATCACTTGTTTTCAAGGTCCAGAAAATATGGGGGAAAAAAATTCTGAACTCTTTTCAAAGACAACCAAAGGGCCAACTTAGCTGACGTCATAAAACTAGCCTTATACTTCCCCCGTTTTGTGGATGAGGAAAAAAACCAAAACCTTTATGCAGAAGTCACAAGCCGAACTCAAAGACACAATGCAAAGCTTTCAAAAATATAAAATCCCGGGACCAGACGAATGGTACATTGAATTCTACCCGGGCTTCTTTGAACTGATTGGAAAGGATATTCTCAAAGTCATAGAGGAAACCATATTAAATGGCAGAATCCACAGTCCTCTCAACACCACTTTCATAGCTCTAATACCTAAGGTAAATGATCCTCTTTCCTTCGATGATTTCCGACCCATATCTCTTTGCAATTACATCTACAAAATTATTGCAAAAATTATAGCACGAAGGATGAAACCATTACTCTCCTCGTCTATATCGAAAGAACAATTTGGTTTCTTAGAAGGAAGACAAATCCATGAAGCAATTGGGGTAGCACAAGAAGGACTGCATAGTCTGAAAACCAAAAAATAAAAGGGAACCATGTTAAATATCGACCTCTACAAGGATTTCGATAGAGTAAATTGGTCCTATATTAGGATCCTCCTCACCCATCTTGGATTCTAGGTCCCCTTTATCAAATGGATAATGGATTTCATCACTCCAGTTTCCTTCACAGTACTCATAAATGGAGCAACATCCCCATTCTTCACCTCCGAAAAAGGACTCCTCCAAGGTTTCTCCCTCTCCTACCTACTCTTCTTACTTGTGGCCGAGGGACTGAGTAGGGCTATCTTAAATGTAGTTAGAACAGGGGAGTTCCAAGGAATACACATCACCACAAGTCAAAGAATCACTCACCTACTCTTTGTAGACGACATCCTCATCTTCTGTAGTGGACAAAGGCAGGATGTAGAAGTACTTTCAAGTATCCTCTCTCTCTCCCGTTCAACAACTAGAATGCAATTAAATTTACAAAAATCCACCCTCTCCTTCTCAGAACTAGAAAGGGAGGAGGAAGATCATTACAAAAGGAACTTTCCCTTCACTCATCAAGACTTCACAGATGGCCTAAAATATCTTGGTTTTCACCTAAAACCAAATAACTACCTCAAAAATGATTGGAAATGGCTCATCTCCAAACTGGAGAAAATATTATCCAGATGGAGCTTCAGGTGGCTCTCAAGAGCAGGAAGACTCACACTAACCAAAGACATTCAATAGGCCATCCCAGTCTACTAGATGTCACTGGCCTGGATTCCAAAAGGAATTCTAGAAACAATCAGGAAAATCTTCTCTTGTTTCATCTGGTCAGGCTCTGGAGACAAAAACATACAACCTTGGAAAAAATGGGATATTTTAGCAAGGCCAAAATCCCTAGGAGGATGGGGGCTCAAAAAAATTTTTTTGTTCTCAAAAGAATTGGCATCAAAAATAGGTTGGACCCTCATCTCCAATAACAACCTCTAGTCCTCTGTTATCTTTCAAAAATATATAGCCCCAGGGACATTGGAAGACTGGATCATATCCCCAAACAAATCACATACCTTAGGCTCCATTTTATGGAAAGCTCTTATTTCCTCCTTTTCAGTTATTAGTGAAGGACTAGCCAGGATAATAGGCCAAGGAAACCTTCTCCGCATATGAGCAGATCACTGGCCTAACAGTGGGACCACACAAATTATCCCTCCAGATCTTATCAACCTCCTCCACAGGAAAAATATATACTTACTCTTCCACTTGGCTTACCCAAATTCAACAACACTGTGGCATCAAGGATGGAAGAAAGAAATTGAACTAGGGCTAATTGGAGTCTCCTCAATACTCTACAAAAAATACATCAAAGCTCTACAAACTTGACACATCAGACTCATTGATAAAGAGGATGAACTAGTCTAGAAAAAGGATCCTTCAGGTGTATACACCCCCAAATTGGGCTATATTGCACTAAATCTATATCTCTTTCAAAACCAACAATCCTGGTGGTGGAGAGGAATATGGAAGCTAAAGTTCCCACAAAAAGCAAAAATATTTCTTTGTGCAGCACTAAATGGGAAAATCCCCACATGGGATATTTTACAAAAGAGACAGTTCGAAGGGCCTAGCATATGTTTCCTTTACCACTCGAAAAATGAAACAATTTACCATTTATTTATTACCTACCCTTTTACCCAAAGAGTATGGATAGAAGTTTCAACCAACATCGGACAAACATGCTCATGGGATGGACCAAGCCTGGAACAAGCCTGGAAAAATTGGCTTCACGACCCAACTTACAGAGAACTAAAATCCCTCCCCCCCATCCTAATCCGGGGCATTTGACTGGCTCGAAACACAACTCTTTTCCTTGACAAAGCTTCTGTCCTTAAAAAACTTCTGCACAAAGCCTCTCAATACTCTCACATTTCTTGCAAACAAAAAAAGGGCCAAGAATACAGTCCTTCTCTACATAACAGATAGAGAAATCAAAGCCATGGGCTTACTTTGATGGGGCCTCACAGAACCATCACTGTGGGGGTGGGTTCTATTACATCTTTCGGAAACACACTCCTTTCACACAAAACTGGGGCTGGGATAGGGTACAAACAACTATGTAGAGATTTTGACTTTAAAAATTCTACTTACATTTGCAAAAGAAAAAGATTTGCGGCCTATCCATATCTGTGGAGACTCAATGATTGTAGTGAACTGGCCAAGGAAACTCCAACAATGTCATAATATTTTCGTCCTCCCTATTCTAGAGGACACTTTTCGCTTACTAGAAAATTTTGACATTGTGACTATCTCCCATGTCTACAGGAACAGGAACATGGTAGCAGATGCACTCTCAAAAGTAGGGCTCCTCCTTGCATTGGGACATTGGGACATCACAGAGCACAAGAATGGAAACTCACAAGGTTTTTACCACCGACCTTTTATAGACGCAAAAATCCAACAACATGATACACAACATGAGAAACAACAACATTAAAAATCCATTTTGGATGCAATCAATAGAAAATTTTGGAAGAAATATACAAAATACTACAGTTCAATAGATTCATAATCTGCAACACAGATTCATAGTCCACTGGGTAAAATACTTGTAACTTAACTCATATTTTTGGGAACTCTCTACTCGACAGAAAGTCAGGGGCTTTCTAAAAACTCTTTTAATTTCTCCGACACATATACTACACCCATGAGGTGTTGTGTTCCTTGAAGCACCTACATAATGTAATTTTGTCTCTTATGAGGAATAAAATTACGCATTTTCCATGGAAAAAAAAATAGTGGAAACCATCATTTTTAACACATTGTTTACCTTTACTTCAATACATAGAAAATAATTGTAGTTAAATAACACTATTTTTGAATATTTAGCAAAAAATATACATTTTACAACCATATATAATAAAAATACCTATACTTTTTTATACCTATTCGTTTAAAATAACATGTCAAATAAAACATTTTTATGGACATAAAATTGAACAAAAAAAAAGAATTTTTTATAAAAACTTAACATTTTTTTTTCCATATTTTTATACATTTGAAGTAAAAAAGTGACAATATTTAATAAAATTTTCCCTAGTATAGTGATTCACATACAAATAAAAGTAAAAAGAAAAATATAAAAAAGATTCATCATAAAACAACAATAGATATATATTCATTCTTATTTTAAAATTTGAAAGTCAAAACATTACAGTTATAACTCATAAATAATTTGAAAAATTGAGCATCGTCTTCAACGGTATCTTAAAACTAATCAACAATATCATATATCCCAAATTCATCATTATCAACAAACACATTATCATCTTCTTCGACACATTTTTTTTCTTCCATTATGTCATTTTTCTCTTCCATTGGGTCTTTGATATCCACAAGTTCTCCAAAGTGATATTTTCCAATCAATCCTCCTAATGGTACTTGAGGTTCTTTGTCACACACCTAACCCCTAAGTACCTTTTTAAGGGATGGGGTATAATTTTTTCGCTTTTCTCAATCATCTCAAATCTTCTCTATCACTGTTCCATCGTCTTCAGATGATCAAGAGATTTCCAACGACGATAATTTCACTTATAACTAAGCTCTGGAATGGGGGTTATGACCTTCTGAAGTTCTCGAGTTTACATAGGAAATATCTCTCATACTACCACGTGGAATCCTCATGACCTCACATTTTCCACGCCAACTGATGTGGTGACACCCTAGTCTTGATGTGGTACCATCCTAGCCTACCACAGTGGAACTTCGACCCACGCAGGCCTGCATCCATTGTAACACGAGCCTTCTCCCAACATGCTCTTCGCTTACCTCCGATGAATATGGTATCGAGGAATATTCCCTTTCTCTTGATGGAAAGTCTTGATGCATGCCAGATCTCTCGACCTATGGTTAGGATCCATTCGAAACCTAAGGTTTACCAATCCTATTGGACCTCACTCAACTCGTCAACCCATTGAAGATTAACATGCGCCATTACACTGATGTTCTTGGTCAACATCAATTATCCATGTCACCGTAGGGAGCTTAGGCTTTCTCAACTAGAGGAAGACATTCGTCCCTCTCCTATAGTCCAATTAAAATACTTAATTAATATTTCGTAGAATACCATTCTTTGGTAATTAATTACTTAAAACTCATTAAGGATAATTATTCTCCACAAACTAATTATCCAGTAATTAATTTTTGCTTAGCCTAATACTCATGGCCCAATAATTACTGAGGTTTTTCTTTATCTTTCTCCCCCTTAGAAGTAGTTTATCATTAATTCAATTAATTACTCATATGATAATTATGAGTAATTATATTATAACATAATAAAGTTAATTTCTCCATAATATACTTAAGTTGATTAACCTTAATTAAGGTATATAATTCAATTCCTCCCCCACACACAACTCCATATTGAATTTTCACGTAATTTATAACACACACACACACACACACACATGCATATTTATTTATTTACGGGGGAAAATGATTAACTATATTCACTTTGATATTTATTATTGCGAATTTGTTCTTTTATTATTTATATTATAATATAATTTTATTTAATTATATTATAATATGATTAAATGTATCATAGGAGGACTTAGGATTATTAATATCGACTAATACCCAAGCCTCCGGACTTCAGAAAAATTCCTCATCATACTTTTATGAACCCAAATCTCTCGAATGTCGGAGTTTCGGAGAGGGTCCCACTCATACTATACCTTTGTGCAAATATAATTAATTATATCACCATATAATATAATTAATTCCATTTAATGTTTATTATAACATTGGGATACAATAAAATAGGTTTGGCCTTCGACCATTTTTCTCTTATGCTCTATCTTCCCTAAACATCCCAGAGTCTCGAAACTCCGAACTCCCGAAGGGTCCACGATTACACGTGACTTCACATTAAATATTAAATTATAAAGGGAAGAAGGGTTGGTACTATGTCATGTACACATATCATAATAACTCAATTAAAATATATTATATTAAACCTTTTTGGAAATTGCGTCCAGGCTTATAAAATTCCAAATATTAGATTTAATATTGGGATGAAAGAGAGAGCTCTCTGGGTCAACTCCTTCGGCTCTCCCACACATCCTTTATACTCAAATCTCCTGGAGCCCTGGAGTCTCGAAGCCTCGAAGTGGCCCCACTTATGTACGTTTCAACATTATTGAATCTTTAAAAAACCAAAAGGAGAAGAGCTGGCCTTATTCATGTGTGGCTATTTTAATAAACCTTAATATAATATCATATATTATATTATACCCCTCAGAATTTACACCCACGTTTTGAAAATTCTCCAATATTATATTTAATAATTTAATATTGGAATTAGGGAAAGATATCCAGGTCCACACCTTCGACTCTTCCACACAATTCTTCATTCTCATATAACCTGGAGTCTCGGAGTTCCAGATTTTCAAAGGGGACCCACTTGTATTACACCATAATATAAATACAATGAGTTATTTTGAAATATAATATAATAAATTGCAAATAAAGGGTTATTATATTCAACTATGTTAATTTGATCGCAATTGAATATAATATCATATTATTCATTATATTTATTGCCTATGCAACGTTTGTACATGGAAAAGGTAGGGTTTGGGTCTCCGACGATTATAGCTCGTGAGATCCATCATACAAACATCCCAGAGCCCCGAGATCCCAGAGTTTCAAAGGCCATGAGATGTTTAAGGAATTTAGTCATGAGTTATTTCCTAGTGTACTTTGGCATTTGGAATCGTATTAAATTATATTTTCTTTTGGTCTCATGCCTTTCACGCTCCAGGAACTTTAGCCCCCATTTTCAGAATAAAATAATAATAACATTAATAATAATGATAATATTGATACGTATATAGACATATATATACATATATCTGCATATCCATGTACAGTTTTATTACCTCGAGAATTTAAAACAAATTATTTTCTCTTACAGAAAATAAGAAAAGGAAAAATATATTTTTCTAGTCTTTATAAAGGGATTTAATAAAAGTTTATATTCCAAGGAAACTTCTCCAATTTGGAAATTAAAATATAATTATAATCTCTTCCTTCTGGTGAGTAAATGAGTAAATCTTGTTTCCTTATTACTGTGATTTACTATTCTTACCAAATTTAAGGAAATTGATCCTAAGACAAATTTACCTTTACAATAAATTGTGCATTTCTACCAGTATTTACAGCCTACCACATTTAAAAGGAATCTTCCCAAATTTGTAGGAGATTTAACAAAAGTTTAGCATAATTTTTTATTAATGCCCAAAATTATCATAAACATTTCTTAAATTCCAAATGAGGTTTTTGGAGTTTTTGTATTTTAACAAATTTAACAAATTCCTCATTTACGATGCATTTTAATGTCTAATAACATTTGGACTATTTCCTTAAAGCACAACTACAACTTTGAAGTCTGTTTCTTACTAAGTATTCCAACCCATAACTCCATAGTGCCTTTAGATAATGATCACCCTTAGGCAGAAAATCTATCTTTCTCTTTTAAATTTCTGTAGTGATTCTAGTTAATTTGTCTGTTCTCATTAGAAACAAAAGATGGTTGTAAGTGTAGATCAATCTTAACAATTTCACACAAAAATATTATTTTAACTCATAGATAGTCAAGAGATAAGGAAGTAAATCAAATGAGATTCAAATAAAACATTCTCTTCCTTTTACCTAAATTTCTCAAACCACTTTTGTCATAAATTAAACTTACACAACTCTAAAACACAGTTTGTAACTTTCTCTGAACTTGATACTACAAAGATTTAGCAAAAATATAATTATCTAGAACCCAAAAAGTGCTACAAATGCTGAAAGGGGTGCCCTTTTCCACTCAAATATAGGCACAAAAACTCCTGAAATGATTTACCACTGGCCACCCCCTATCCAGATCATGATTCCTTGAGAGAGAGTGTTCCTTCTGTTCAACAACAACCAGGGACGTAGGTCACTCTCCTCCTCCCACATGAATTCTGGAAGATTAATGTGTCTATCCACTAGGTAAGGGAGGCTGCTATGATTGCTCACTCAATCACTCCATATTTCCGTAGCTTCGTTTATCAGCTTGGTTAGAAAAAAAAAACGTTTCCCATAAATTCTTGTACCTAGAAACATATTCGTTTTTCAATTCTCTTCAGAACCAGAGAGTTGCACATGCTCTCCCTCTTCAGAGAATGGTCACCGGACCCATTCCTCTACATTCTCTCTTCTCAGAAATGGCTCCTAGACTCAACCAACTCTCTCCCCTTCTCACTGTTTGTGGTTTTTCTTTCATTTCCTTCCTTCTTTAGCAATATTTTGTGGGTTAAATCGCCCAATTCGTGGGTCATCCAAAAATTCTCTAGATGGGTACTTTTCTACCCATGCTTTTGAGGCAAGGAATTTCTGGTACAACACCCATTCTTGTTCATAAATGTGGGAAGCTGATATTTCAACTACCATCTTCCTCCATTAACCACAATTTATAGAAAATGGGCAATCTATATTTTTATTGAATTTTAAATTGGCAAGGGAAATTTCCTCATTGTTTCCCTCTCATGGCATCATGATCTTTATTGGAAACCCCCCTCAACAATTGTCCAATGTTTTCCTTTTTACATTAGTAACATAAATATTTACACTACCTTTTTATCAAAATACAATTATATTTACAAGCTGGGGGAAAGAGGGGTATTACATTCTTTTGACATTTTTTCCACCTTTGATTCACTAAAATCTCCTTTCCTCAAGCCAACTTCTTGCATTTAATCTGGAAGAGCTGGAATAACATTAATTATTTGTTGAATAAAACTACACTATATTGGGTCACTTTTAATGGCTATGCAATTTCTTCCTTTCTATAAGAAACACACTAATGTTGTACCTAATCATTAAATACAAAATAAATAATGAAGTTAAATATTGTAAAAAGACATAAATTAAAAATAATATAAGATTGAAGTATGATTTCATAAATGTTAGATCATAATTCTTACCTAAATCCGAGAAAAACTCCAAAACCCAATCTCCTTCATTTGAAAATGTATATATAAGATAATCAATTAATGCTTGTGGTTTTTGATAAATGTTGACCATATCTCCTTTCAAATCCTTTTCCTCATATGTTAGCTTTAACCACAACATTGTAAACCAATAAAATACTAGGCTTCCCCTCATCCTTTACATTGACAAGAATAGAATTATAAGAATCATATTTTGTCTAGGTTGCAAGATGTATACTCTCAAAATCATGTTTAAATGGTTCTCTATTGGAGCTCTGAATATTAGTCTTGTGCCTATAACATAAATAAGTGCAAATTCAATTAACTTGTGAATTAATAAAATTGATTTGTAACATTAATTGCTAAACATACACTTTCAATATCTTACCAAATACGCTGCATCCTTGTCTTTTCTTTTCCCTTGAATATTGATTGTACTAATCCTTGTTGTGTGTTTGAATGAAAAACCATAAATCTCCAAAACAATTATGTTGTGACTTCCATAAATCCCATAACCACTTTATTGAAATATCGGTAAGTATAAGACTCAGTATCATATCTAATGTTTTGGATATTATAACCATGAGGGATATCCACAATAACTAAGGAGTATCCCTTTTTAGGAAAAATATTTGCAATTTGTTCACAATCACCTAATATCACTTTATATTGAACAATGTCGAGTCCATTCCTAATTTAGTGATCAAGGGTGTCATCAAGTTCAACAGTTTGAACATGTCTCCTTCTTTCTCTTTCAAGCTTGGATTTTTGAATAAAACTTTTGAAGGTTTAATGTACTCCATCTGCATTATTCTTTGACATATTTAATGAAACAAACAAACTTATAGTTATATATTTATAACTATTAAAATATAAATAAATTAACCTACAAACAAATAATATGAATGTAATAAATCAACATACCTTTTTGAATGCAACAAAAAATTATTTCAATACTGCTGTAGAGCTTGAATCTGGATAGTCGAGTTTAACATCATCCCAACTTTCTTCATGCAACATATCAACCATTTCCTCTTGTATTCTCATAATAACCTTGTGACTAAATAAAAAAATTAAATAATGTTATAATGATATATATAATAAAATACATAGAACATTGATATGTTAAACTGAAAAAATCAATTTTCTTGTCCTAACATATAAAAATAACTCAAAAAACTTACTTTTTAAATTCATCACAAAGTTATTCCATTGAAAATTCACCCGACCTTACACATGATAATATTGTTATGATAAGTTTCTCATCCTTCACTCCTTGTACCATTCTCCAAGGTTTTATAGTCATATCTTCTGGAATATTTTTGATTTTAGGACCTATCTTACTTGTGCTACATATTAATGGTTTATCCTTCTTAACTCTATGATTTTTTATACTAATATTTTCCCATAGGATGAAGATCTCATATATCAAATCCCATACATGTCCAGTTCTAAATCCCAATTGAAAATATCTATCTACAACTCTAAATACATCACTTTCTTTGCAATTTTTTTCTTTTGTATTTTCATCATCAATTGGGAAGCCTATTTCCATACAACATGGCTTCCTAAACTTAGCATCAACATTTGATCTCTCCCCATGACATATTTCATAAAACTCAATATGGATAAATCTCACCCTTTGAATGAAAGTCATTGACATTCTGTTCTCATTATTTGTGTTATGATCCCTTGCCAATAACTTTGCTTCTGAATATGTTAAACCAACATAAATTTTGCATTTGATTGTCTCAAAAAGAGGATTATTGGGATATTCTTGCATCAATTCTCATCTAGGATTTTCAAAATGATTTCCTCCAATCACATAATATTTGTAGACAAAACATTTTGATTTATCAAATTCTTCCCTCCTAGGAACTTCCATTGGGTCAACAAGAACTAGGTAGTCAACCACATGTGCATATGGATTGTACCTAATCAACGCTTTCAAATTGTGAATACGCAAGTGATGCGATTTTCTAATTTGATATTTTTCTTTCCCTTCTATGGGTTTATAAAGCTGCTTCACATTCAAATGAAATGTATGGCCATCATCAACTAAGTTCACCATCCTCAATCTATTTCGAATGGAATTTTGTGTTGTTTTGATAATACCATCCTCTATATCAACATCTAGTGTTATTATTTCTATGCTACCTTTAGGAATTTCATTATAATATTCAGATCTAATGACAACTTCTTCATCATCAACAACATTTTCTTTCTTTCTCTTATGATTTAAATGGGTTTGATCTTAATCAACGATTTCTTCATAATCAATAGAAATGGAATCATCCTCAACCATCGCTCTTTTGCGTTTATCTTGTTTATTCTTTTTTCAAAAAGGAGTGATAACCTCATTGGGACTAATATCAACAAACTATTCATTTGGAGTTTCCTCATTTTCAAATGTAACCTTTTTAGGATTTCTAGAATGATAACTTTTCTTTCTTTCATGTTCTTCTCTGTCTATCTTGCAGCTTCGACCTCTGTTAATTTTTGTTTATTTTTCCTTCCTTCTTGTGCCTTTTCAATATGAAAGGCATTAAACAAAATATTGTAAAAATAAAATATAACATTTCCGTGTTAAATAAAATTAAAAAATTAACAAGATACTAAAAATAATAAAGGATACAAGGAAAAAAAAATCACATTGCCTTTCTCAATGTCATCAATGATGGATGCACATAATTTTGTAAAACATTCATACTTGTTATAATTGCTCAATTTCAAACAATAGCTAATCTTGATATACGTCCCACCTTGTTTGATGAGTGAATAAACAATATCTGTGTCTGGCACCAAACATATATCTGGTAACAAGCCATGTGTCTCATAATTTCCTTGCACATGTTAAAACTCAACCTAATACAAATATATATGTTCTCCATTGTTGCCTTCCTTGTATTTAACAAACCAAGAATATTCTGGTTTGTTTTCACCTTCCAAAGATTTCCATTCTCTAACATTCTTCATTTCCCTTGATATCTTAGGTGTTGTGCAGGTCATGATCTAAATACATTCACAGATAATCTCTTTCCTGCCATTTTTCCTATATGAAAAAAACAAAAAATTAGGCCTTTTACATTATATATATATATAAAAAACATTGAATATAACAACTAAGTTAATTTTTTTTTTTTGATCCATGGAGTCATTGGGGTGATGCTGGGACCAAAACTTGGCTTACAAGGGATAAGGTGATGTTGGGAATCACCCTAGCTAACCCCACGACCAAGCCTTGGGAGCGTCCAAGACTTGGCCACGAGGGTTACCTCCCCACGACCAAGTCACGGTCCAACCTGAACCATGGCTTGGCTGTGGGGTGGGGGGGAAGCCCCCGTGGCCATGCCCTGAGTGCACCTTGGGCTTGGCCATGGGGGCTGGGGTGATGTTGGGCATTGCCCTCAAAACCCTTGTAGGCCAAATCACGATCTTGTGTGGGAGGGGAATTCCTCCTACTAGCTATTATGGGCCAAAACTATAAAATTTTCACTAAAAAACAATAGAAAATGTAAATTAAAAAAGAAAACAAAACTATACCTAAAATTTTCTATTTTTTTTTTGAAAAATCCTAAGAATTTTGTTAAAATTTCTTTGAAAAAGGTCTCAATTTTTTTTTTTAAGTTGTAATGTTTTAAGAAAAAAAAAAAAACATCTAAAAAAATTTAGGGTTTTTAATAATTTTCGCATGAAAAAATATTACGTGATTCAAAGATGATCTTATAAATGATTTTTTGGTAAATGGTAAGTATTTAAAAAATAACTAACCTTTGAAATGGTAGATTCTCCTCGAATGCATTCTTGATGTTTCTCCCTTGTAGATTGCTCCAAATTATTTAACAAATGCGACCCAATATTTCACGCAATGTAAAAAGATAAATCAAGAATGTGTATATATAACATAGATGAGATAAATTACTGTTAAGTATAACAAATGTGGGATAAATAAAAAATATGAAGACTGTCTACATATATACCTAAAATTATATGGATCATCACTAAGTTTAATGAATGTGGGATAAATAAACAAACAAAAAAAATTTGTAATTAACAAGTAAATAATGAAATAAAAGTGTAAAAGTTGTTTTTAATTTTGAAGGAAAAATAATAAAGGGAACAAATTTGCGGGGGCGGTGGAGGGGGATTTTGGAGGGAAAAATTTGAGGGGGAAATTTTGGAGGGGNNNNGGGGGGGGGGGATTTTGGAGGGAAAATTTCATTCTGCAAGTTATAAGATTGTCATTGGGAGGGTAATCATTTTTATAATTCTATGTTCTTAGTGAGAAGTGATGGCTTCCTCAGATAAATAAGATTTTATTTTTGAAGGATCAACAAATTGTTCGCATACCTCTTCTTTTGGGACTAGAAAATGCAATGGGAATGCTTGTAATGTAAATGAGACGCCATATTTTTCATCTATTCAAAAGTTTGATCATAGTGCAAGCAATGTTATTCAACATGTTCCTTATGAAAGTCCTAAATCAGAGGACTTTGAAGGAACCAATTATAAAGAGGAGGAATATGATGGTGATCAATCTGTTCAACAATTTAATAGTATTGAAAATAATAAAAATGTAGGTTGAAGTAGAGACTATGATCATAGTTTAAATGATTAGGATGATAATTTTCCTCTAAGTGAGGATTTTCAAGGTACTGATGAATATTTCCAAGGCACCAATCAATATGATGAAGAATTTCCCTCAAGTGGAAATTTTAAAAGTAGTGAAGATGATTATGACAATGGTGGACACTCTTTCCCAATTGGGGAATTTAAAGGAAACAATGTTGTTGATGATGATTTTCCTCCAAGTGAGGATTTTGAAGGTATTGATGAATATTTTCCTCCAAGTGAGGATTTCCAAGGCATGGATGAGGATGATGAAGAATTTCCATCAAGTGGGGATTTTAAAAGTAGTGATGATGATTATGGCAATGATGAACAATCTTTCCCGAGTGGGGAATTTAAAGGAAACAATGTTGGTGATGATGATTTTCCTCCAAGTAAGGATTTTCAAGGTACCGATGAGGATGATGAATATTTTCCTCCAAGTGAGGATTTTGAAGGTATTGATGAATATTTTCCTCCAAGTGAGGATTTCCAAGGCATACATGAGGATGATGAAGAATTTCCATCAAGTGGGGATTTTAAAAGTAGTGATGATGATTATGGCAATGATGAACACTCTTTCCCAAGTGGGGAATTTAAAGGAAACAATGTTGGTGATGATGATTTTCCTCCAAGTAAGTATTTTCAAGGTACCGATGAGGATGATGAATATTTTCCCCAAAGTGAGGATTTTCAAAGCAGTAACGAGGATGATGAAGAATTTCCCTCAAGTGGGGATTTTAAAAGTAATGAATATGATTATGCCATTGGTGGACACTCTTTCCCGAGTGGGCAATTTAAGGGTAGCATAGTTGATGATGATGATTTTCCTCCAAGTGTGGATTTTCAAGATACTGATGAAGATTTTCAAGGCACTAAGAAGGACCATGAAGAATTTCCCTCAAGTGGGGATTTTAAAAGTAACGAAGATGATTATGTCAATGGTGGACACAATGTTGATGATGTTTTCCCTCAAAATGAAGATTTTCAAGGTACCGATGACGATGATGGAAATTTTTCTCCAAGTGAGGATCTTCTTAAGGGTGATGATGATTTTCCTTCAAGTGAATATTTTCATGGAAGATCCAATGACATTGGTGATGATGTCAATCATTTTTATAGTGAGTTTAAGATTCCTCTTATCAATGAGATTATCAATGAAGATGACGATGGACCTAGGAATGAAGATCATGTTATCAATCATTCAATTGCAACAAATCAAGGTGATCGACATTCTCTTGTTCAATCTTCTGACGATGTTTTTCTTGATATTCCTTCTGGTGATGAGGAAATTCCTTCTAGTGAGGATGATGAAATAGTTGAGACATTGCAAAGAAACAATGTGTTTAGGACCAGGACTAGACCTTTTTATATAAATCTAAATCATTCTAGTTTTACAAGGTCTAGGAAAGAATTTCTCACTAAATCAATTTCCATAAGTGAATTGATTTCAAGTGAATGTTGCCAAAAGAATTGTTTGAAAAACATGGACTACATGTATTCCTTGAATAAAAGAAATACATATTTGTCAATGAATAATAGCATGCAAATTTCATATTTGATGGGGTGCATGATATCCACCAAGACATGATGATTATCACATTGGGAATATTTTACTTTGTGGAAAGGCTTTAAAAAAAAATCACTCAATTGATAATCTTTGTCTATCAAGAATCCAAACAAGGTTGGGAAAAGATCCTTCATTTTATTCGAAGGTACATCATGGATGAGAGAGTGGGACATTAACAAACACTACATTTTCATGGATGCGTGACTTATTTTCCAAACATGGAGAGTGTATGCCAGATAGAGACACAATACATATTCCAATTAATTTCTCAAGGAGGGAAATCTACAACTTGTACAAAGGATATACCGAAGGTGTTGAAGGAAATGGTAATTTTATTACATATGCATATTTTACAAGAATATGGAAGAAACAATTCAACAATGTACGTATTCCTAAGAAGTCAAGGATGGGGATTTACAATATATGTGCTACTCTTAAATCAAGATGAGATAAATTTGAAGGGGCATAAAAAGTTATGCGTTTACTATTTTTTTTTTAAAATTGGATAGTTATCAACTATGAAAAAAAATGATCAATATTTTCATTTTATGTCATGTGCAAATTCCATAGTCAAAGCACTTCAAGAACATCAGAATCAACAATCAAGTGAAAGGAAAAAGTTGTACAAAATTTTTAAGAAGTGTTATGATGCTCCAAATAAATATTTAGGTACGATAATTGTTGGCATGGACTAGAAGAAAACACTTCTACCACATTTTTCTGTACACCAATTTTTTTTACAGGAAGAGAATTTCATTCATTTTCACTTGGTTGGTTGTATGGTTTTCAATGGAAAAATGTGTCAAAGGGCTTACTTCACAGCTCCAAATATTCATAATGATGTAAATATGACCATCACCATAATTCATCATGTGCTCACTCACTGGTCTGGTAATCTTCCTCAAGTTATCTATCTACAGTTGGAAAACAATAGTCATGAAAATAAAAATCAAATTGTGTTTGGATATCTAAGCATGCTTGTTGAAATGGGAATCTTTCAAAAGGTGAAAGTTGGTTTCGTTCTTGTTGGACACACTCATGATCATATTGATGAAATGTTCAGTCATTTTTCAGTAACATTAAAGAGGAAAAATGTTGGAAGCCATTATTGATTGAATGTATTAAGAAAGCATACATTCCAGAACATGTTTTTCATATATTAGAAGAAACTATTGACATGCGAAGGTTTGTTCAGGGATTTCATTGTGAATAAAAATGTATTGAACAACTTAATGACATTGGCTTTAAATATCAATTTGTTTTCAAAAAAGTTGATGCGAAAACACATATATGGGGAAATAAATATTCGACTACTGCAGAATGGGGGCCTTCATCAGGTTTCACATTTTTGAAGTTCATTCTAGATCGTCCAATATTTTCATCAAAGTTATTTTTATTACAATCAGTTGCTAAAATCCATAATGCACAGAGGCGTAACAAAGATGTAGATTATTCTTAATGCCTGGAAGAAATAAAAAATTCCATTAAAGTTACATATGAGTACTTTGATGTTGTTGATTCTGTTTGGTGGGAACATTGTTTTGATGGTCAAAGTGACATAATTTCAAGCTCAACAAATGAAGATACATTTTTGAAGACCCCCTTTCATTGGACACAAAATATTCCAAATGAATCCGAAGAAAGAAACATTGTTGAACAACAAGAATCTCAAGGTGCTATTTAGTTTACACAAGCAAAGGAAATATGAATGTATATTGGTTCTCGAAGGTCACATTCACAACATGAAACCATGGAAGACCTTTACAGGGGTTCAATACATGATATTAAGGAGGTTAGCATGATTGCAGTATTGGAGATTGAAGATCCACATGGTTATCCATTATGGATTGAAAAGGTTATAAATATTGAGAAATAAAATGAAGATGTTATTGCAATTGAAGTGCATTGGTATGTAACATGTACACACCCATCCAATGGTGTGTACAAGCCAGAGATAGTGGTTGAGAAACATGTCAATAGAAAGAGAAAAATAAAGGGTCAAAATACAACTCATCATCGCACTGACCTCTTAAAATTAGAGTGTGTTGACATACTTTTTATGACTTCAATTTGAAAAATGGAAGAACTCTTTGCTCCAGGAAAACATAGATATCAAGAGGTTGTAGCCACAAGAAATAACTGAAAGATGAGATTTTGTTGAACCTAGTTGTAGATATAAACGGATTTTGACATCTGAAATGTTGGGCATGCATGTAGACTCAGATGGTGCATTTATTGCCAATATATAAGAGTATGGATAATATACATCTTCATTCAATCATTCATCTGAAGACAATGTAGACTCTGATGGTATTTCAGAATCCATGAGTCAATCTAAATAAGTGTATGAAACATTTTATGTATTTTTGATCCATATGATGTTTGTATGGTAACTAGAAATGAGCATTGAGCTTACATATGATATTACATTAAGTTATGAATCATTTCTATGTTTTGTGAATTATATTATGGAGGATATAATAAAATTTATTATATCACATGTTTTGAATATGGACAATGTAACAATACTTTTAAGTGTTGGAAGATTAGTTGTTGTCATTGATGTCAACCCTAGTCATTGGTTTTGGACCACAAGATTGATGAATGTATTTGGACATGAAGGACAATGCACATGACGACACAACACCCATGGATGGATAGTATACATCATGTTGTTTCCGATGGTAGGTGGAACGTCACGTGGATCCTCATGGTTGAAGAGAAATGAATTTTTGAAGATGACAAAGTGAATTGAAGAAGGAAGTACATGTCGACCCTGAATATAATTAAAGAAAAGAATTACAAAATAAGAAAGTGTCAGGTCAGCCCTAATGTTGAAAGGAAGTGACATAAATGGTATAAATACATATAATTATACATTCATTATATACACAAGTCAAATTTCAGAGGAAATATGAAGAAAAGAAGGTCGGATTTCAAGGGAGGATGAAGTCTTTTGGTGATGTGTTCTAAGTATCAAAAATTGGTTTCAGAGATGGTTACCTTCAGTACAATTTAACCACTAGAAGGAAGATCCTAAGTAGAAATGGAAGACACAATTCCAAATGGGATTCCACCATTTGATGGAAGAAATTTTGAATATTGGAGTAATAGAATGAAAACTTACTTGAAAGCTCTTGGGGAATATGTTTGTTCTCAGTTGCTTCAGGATACAATGCGTTGAAGAAACCAAAGATTGCATCTCAGAAGGAAGAAAAAAGGAACAACAAATCTGCAATAGATACCATCCTGGATGGATTGACATATTCAGTGAAATCCAAGGTGGGATAATGTGCATCATCAAAAGATCTTTGGGACAAGCTACAAGACCTTTATGCAAGAGAAGAAGTAGAAGAAGAAGAATAAGTTGAATCAAATTACAACATCTCAGATTTCAAAGAAGCAAATAGAGGTCAGTTCTTTTGCTTTAATTGTGAAGGAGTAGGACATGTTGAATTTGAATGTCCTCATCCAAGGATTGAAAGATATGACACTGAAGAAGAAAAGTCCAATGAAGAAGAAGAAAATCATGAAGCATAAAGTATTCAACAAGAAGATGAGAATCTTAAAAAATTGAAGCATGTTGAGATTTGAAATAGCAAGCTCAAAGACACACATAGAAAAATAAGAAGTGAATTGGGTAGTTTTGAAAAGATAGTTGTAAGCTTGAAGAAAAAATTAGAAGACTTTGAGAAACTAAGAGAAGAAACCATTTCCTTGAAAACTCTACTCGAATAAGAAAGAAGAATAGGAGAAGTAAGGAATGTCCAAATGATGAAGAAAGAAGAAGATTGTGAGAAACTTGAACAAGAAGTTGTCTCATTGAGGAAGAGCTTAAGAAACTCTCAAGTGCCAAAATACTTAACACATCTTGGATGCATGGGTGAATCTTCATACAAAGAATATGCAAATACCAACAAGAAGGTTGAAGAAAGTGATACATAGACAATTTATGAGAAGTGGACCAGGATACCAGAAAGAAGGAATGATTACAAAAGAGATGAATATCCAAGAAGACCTCCTACCTTCAGGAATCAAAGAAGCTTTAATCAATATGAAGGAAACTACAGAAGAGTAGATCATGAACCCAGATGGAATACATCACAAAGAAGGTCACTTACTCCAAGGTATAAAAACTTCTTTCTTGGTCATTGTTATACTTGCAAAAATTTTGGACATAAGGAATTTAATTGCAGAATCTATGAAAGGAACAAATACGCAAGAAACATGATTGGTGTAAATAGAAGATATAGAAATAATCATGGATTTGTCAACATAAGTTATAATTCATTTTCCCCATTGATGTACAAAAATATTGTATGCTACAAATGTAATTATCTTGGTCACAAAGCATGAGATTACAAATATATGAATGAAGATGTCCCTATGCCAATCACAGTGTGGAGAAGGAAAGAGATTCCAAACAATGAAGATTGTCGAATAGCATTGATCGCTGAAGAATGTAAAGAAGAATATGAATGGTACATAGACTGTGGATGTTCTTCACACATGACCGGGGATCAAGACAAATTCATCATCTTGAAGAGAAAGGGTGGCAATGTTGCATTTGGAGATGACTCATCTTCCAAAATACTTGGAGAAGGTGTAGTAGAGCTTGGAAGAAAAAATGTAAAAGAAAAGAATGTCCTATTGGTTGAAGACTTGAAGCATAATCTACTCAGTGGTAGTAAAATGTGTGATCAAGGATACACTCTTACGTTTGACTCTTGAAAATGTAAAATCAGAAAAAATAACTCAGGAATATTGGTTGCAATTGAAACAATAAGACCAAACAAAAAATGCATCCTAGACATGAAGAAGAGAGAGAAGAAAAAAGAAACAAAACATGATTCCAAGAAAGAAAAAGTCCCAAAGACCAAAAATAAGAATGAAGTATTATTGAGTGCCACATGTTCAGAGGGAGCAACCCTAAAGAAGAAGGTCACCTTATTCCATTGAACTCAGGGGGAGAAACCCTACCCTTTTCCATTTATGTCAAAGGGGGAGATAAATTGGGATCATGATGACAGGGGGAGCATGAGTGTTTCCATCAATGACTAAGGGGATATTGTTGGAATATTGGTTGTTGTCATTGATGTCAACCCTAGTCATTGGTTTTGGACCACAATATTGATGAAGGTATTTGGACATGAAGGACAATGTACATGAAGACACAACACCCATGGATGGATAATATACATCATGTTGTTTCCGATGGTAGGTGGCACGTACGTGGATCCTCATTGTTGAGGAGAAATGAATTTTTGAAGATGAAAAATTGAATTGAAGAAGTAAACACATGTCGGCCCTGAAGATAATTAAAGAAAAGAATTACAAAATAAGAAAGTGTCAGGTCGGCCCTAATGTAAAAGGAAGTGACATAAATAGTATAAATACATATCATTATACATTCATTATAAACACAAGACGAATTTCAGAGGAAATTTGGTGATGTGTTCTAAGTATCAACATTAAGAAATAATTTATGTTTCATTCAATTTAACTTGTATTTACTTTTTATTATTATTAAAAGTAAGAAAATATTAAAAATTGATGTTGAATTCTTAAAGTATAGGGTGATATTTTCATGTAATTATGTATTATCTTGTGCTTGGAGTGATAAACTAAGATTTAAAAAGTAAGCATTTAAGGATTGATTTTATGATTTTGTTTACAATAATGATGATTTATTTTACCACTTTAAAAAATGTGTCATTTTAATACCCCAATTTTAGAATGGGTGCTACCGAAAGCACTGCTTTTCAATTCGATGGTTTATTTTGAGGTTTTGGTTTTAATGGTACCAACTGCTAAAATCACAATTTCAAATTATCTATAATTTTAACATTTGAAATAAACATTTTGCTTTATGTAACATCATTTTTTTATTTAGATGTTGATTTTAAGGTTTTTCTGAGCTACTATATGATTTTCGAAGACCATGCTTGAAAAATGTTGTAATTTTGACCTCGTTTGAAAAAATGGTGCTACTGGTAGTACCACATTTTGATTTAGGGGTTGATTTTCAGGTTTTTTAAGAAACAATATGGGTTTTTTGGGCCAGAGTTCTCGTTTTGAGGTCACAGTTCTCATTAAGTTGGTAAATTTGTTATATGAGCTATGAGAAAATTTTTATGCCTTCTTGAAAATATTACACATCATTCAAATGATGATGTCGTCATGTCACTTGGAACCATGTGGACCTATCCACACGGGTGTTGGCCTACGTGGCTCGGTTGAAATGGCTTCCATGTCCACGTTGGATTAAGGCTCATCCACTTCACTGCCTTGACATATGGCCAGATCCAACGTGGATGAGCCTATACCCATCCAACATCCAAAAACTCCGTATATCCAACATTTGGCTTCCCTCTAGTCCTCCAGATATCCACCATCCAACTTTCCTCAAAACTATGGATATCCTCATTCCATTGCAATGTTCCACTATTTGAGATTTGTTCTTTTATAATAGTTCCATTTAAATAGAAACTTGGATTTACGAATTCCCGTATAGTCCTCCATTGACTAATGTGGGTCCCACCTATACTTGACTTCCACATGGAATTCATTCTTTTTTTTCCTTTGCTAATGTGTCTCTAATGGCATCCCCCCACGATGCATGCAACAATAAGCTAAGGGGATGGATGGGCCCCATCTCTTTCCTTATTAATTTTGGCCCACATATTCCATGTCCACTAGTGATGTAGGTGGACATAGGTGGTTGTCCACCTATTCCACTGGCTCAAAATACAATTTCCATCTTGGCAATTTTTCTATAGTTTTCGGGTCCCAAACTTTTGAGGGTCGTTTTGAGGCCCTAAAAGACATTTGTTTGACATGAAAACACATAATAGATGAAAAATGATTGTTGGCCATTCGAAATATGTACTCCTCAAGTAGATCATTTTGATAGGGTACCGAGCGCCCCAAACAAAGACAATATGCAAAAGTTACACCCTTGGGAAGTTGACATATCAACTACCTCCTTTGGGGCCCACAAACATTTTTGCATTTCATCTTCCGGGGTTATGGTTTTGGATGTTTATGGTTTTCTCATTTATAATTTATGTTAAAAATACCTTTAGAGCCTCATTGTAATCATCTTCAGGTGAATGAGTGGACTCGTCACTTGTCTTCTTAGAGAAAGGATACCACCATTCTAGCGAGTTCATTTCAATTTGCATTTTATTTTACAATCTATGCATATTTCATTCTTTAATAGAAATTGAGTATTACTCTATTTCTATGTTTCTGTTCTATTTTTGTGTTTCATTTCATTCTCTCATAAATCTAGATCAGTGGTATCGAAGCGGTCTTCTCTTTATCTTTTTCCTTATGCATGTCCCCAACGAGGTCAAGGTATAATGTATTGGGACTTGAACTCATCGAGCCTTTGGAAGAGCATCGTTCTAGACCCCAAAAACCACCCATGGTGGAGGAAAAGAGAGGTGTAGAAGTAGAAGATCCTATTAAGTTGTTTCTCATGGAAGTCCTCGTGCAACAGAGGAACGAGATGATAGATATTTTTTCCCAAATCCTTCGACGACTACTGAAAATAATAGATGCATCTTCGTTAAGCGACCAATTTGGAGGCATCACCCCCTTTAAGGTACAATTTAATTTTGATATTCCCATATTTGAAGGTCAGATAGATGCAGATTCTTTGGAAAAGTGGTTAAATCTACTAGAAGGTTATTTCTCTATCCACAATTTTTCCAATATGGAAAATGTCACCTTTGCGCTTCTTAAGGTTGTCCCCCATGTCAAACATTGGTGGGAAATGTACTATGAGAAAATATCCACAGAGGAGTATGGAATATTTGGGTTTGAGCCCACTTGGGACTCTTTTATGGATGCCTTCAAGGAACAATATTACTCTATTGGAAACTACAATGACTAGTATACGAGATGGACCACACTGTGTAAGGAGAGGGACCAAGTAGTGCTAGAGTTCCCAAATACCTTCCTTACCTTATGCACCAAGATGGACATCAAAGACTTTGAGTGACATCTGGTTATAAAATATTGTCGGGGTCTACATAGGTACATCTAAATAGAAATGGTTTTTCTGGACATATTTTCATTGGGATCCACTTATCGATATACTCTCAAGATCGAGAAAACATTAAGCAGGGGAATAAGTGGGATTTTGTATTTGGGAATGCATCATAATAGAATTTGGGCAAAAGAATCCCCAAAACATAAAAAAAAGGACAAAGAAAGGATGCACAACCTCACAAAAACCATTCTAAACTGCAAACAAATAAGAGTAATGGGAATATAAAGAAAGATAATGGGAAGTGGTGCGAGTTCCATAACATCCCTTGGAACAACACCAATGAATGTCACTCGAGGTAGTCATTGGTGGTCGAGCTGAAAACCTTAGATTCAGATCCAAGATTTGACTCTGAATCAGATCTAGACAAGTGGATGTGAATCATTGATGTAGAACCCAGTGCCATAGTCACTACCATGAATATCTATCCAAATGATCCAAAAGAGATGGAGGAAGGTGAGCACCTTTTTCACTCACATATGTGGGTGAAGGGTTCTCTACTACATTTCATTGTTGATAGAAAAATCCAAAAGAACCTCATATCATCACAGGTCTTCAAGTGGTTAGAGCTTCTCACAACACCACATACATAGCCATATAACATCGAGTGGCTCAACCAAGGAAGAGATTTCTGTGTCAGCCAATAGTGTCACATGCCCTATGGCATAAAGCCCCTCAAGGATGAGGTATTGTGTGATGTTTCCCCACTTGAATTTTGTGATGTTATTTTAGGCCAACAATAAGTGTGGAATCTCCATGCTATAAATGAGTCTAGACCTTATAATGTCATTGTTACTGTGGGCATACAATTGTGTAGGATACTAGAGGTAGCTCCACCAACCACAATTTATTTGGTATCAAATAACCAGTGCAGGAAGGTCATCTAACAAACTGGGAATTTTTTCCTCTTCATGATCCTCTCTCAAAATGAGTGGAAGGTCACAACCACATCCATGGACTCTAGATAGGGCTCCTCTACGCAATAGAAGAAAGTGGAAAAATTCATGGAAGAATACTGAGACATATTCACCTCACCTACTGAGGTGCCTTTACAATGTCAACTCAAGCATTCAATTGAGATGATCCATGGAACACCTTTTCCTTATGGGATAATGTATTAGTGCTCTCTCCTGGAAAATGTGGAAATCAAGGGATAGATTCAAGAGTTTCTCCAAAAATGGAAAATTCGACCAAGATCCTCACCCGGTGGAAGCCCTATTTTGCTTGTACAAAAGAAATATGGGACTTGGTGACTCTGCATTGATCACAGAGCTCTGAAAAAAATCTCATTCAGGAACTAGTACCCAATTCCTTGAATTGATGAACTTCTTGACCAAATCAAGGGGCCAAGAAATTTAGTAAGATTGATCTGAATTCTGACTACCACCAGATCCTCATATAATAGATTGATGTATGGAATACTACTTTTAAGTCTAAACAAGGTATTTTCAAGTGGTTGGTCATGCCCTTTGAATTTACGAATTCCCCAAAAAATTTCATGAGGTTGATGGAAGATATCCTATGACCCTTCACCAATTCCTTTGTGGTTGTATATCTAGATGACATCCTCATCTTCAAAAATAGTTGGGAAAAACACTTGTAGGACATTCAATAGGTCCTCCACACTCTGTGGAAACACAAGCTATATGATAACTTTGAGAAATTTTCCTTCGGCATGAACAAGGTCCAATACCCCAGATACATTGTAGATGAGAATGGTGTGCATGTTGATCCAACCAATATCCAAGTCATTCGTGATTGGATATCCTTGAAAACACTTACCAAGCTTCTGAGTTTCTTAGGCCTTGCCAACTTATATTGAAAATTAGTATGGGGTTCTCCCATATCAGATGGGCTCTCAACCAAGTGACCAAGGGTGGTTGTAAAGACAAATTTATTTTGGGAAGACCACAACAAAAATACTTCAATGATATGAAACATCACTTATTCTCAACCCCAACGCTCACCTTTACTTGATTTGAAACAACCATTTGAGATTGGGACAAATGATTCCAATTATGTTGTTGGTGTCATTCTCACTCAACATAGTCATCTGGTGGCCTATCATAGTGATACACTCTCAGATGTCATCTATAAGTACCCCACCTATGAAAAATAAACGTATTCCATCATACAATCCTATCACTAATGGAAGCATTACATTTTAGGGAAGGATAAAGTCATTCATATAGATCACAAGAATATACATTTCATGCAAACACAAGGAAAATTGCAACGTGATCGCCATCAAAACCGGTCCACATACTTGCAACAATTTAACCTCAACATTAATTTTAAGAAAGGGATCACCAATCATGTCACTAGCTACCTCAACCAAACTCCAGTTGCAACACTAACCATGGTGATCGAATCTTAAGGGCATGAGACCTCTAGGTCATCCCAAATTTATTACAACGATCCTCACTTATCTATGACCTACCAAATGTTGGGAACAAGCATGGTCATTTCTGACTTCCATCTTCAGAATGGGATTCTATTCCATCTAGGTAATATATGTGTTCCTTCAAGTGAGAATACAAATATGATTTTGGAATCCCACTACAGTTGGGTGGTAGGACAATTTGGCATGGAGAAGGCAGTGACATTACTACAAAAATATTTCTATTGGTCAGAGCTCCAACACGATGTTAGTAAGTATATCAGATACTGCACATCCTGCTCAATTTACAAGACAACCATTAAAAAACAAGGACTATACACCCCTCTTCCTACTCCCAACGGTCCTTGGGAATCCATATTGATGAACTACATGTCAAGTATCCCCTCCACCAAGCATGGAAATGACTTTGTATTTGTGGTTGTCGATCGATTATCGAAGATGAACATTTTGACCACATGAAAGAAGAGTATCATATCTAAGGCGACCTCCAAGATATTCTTTGAGCATGTATGGATACATTTTGATCTACCACCGAACATTATATCAGATTGGGATAGAAAAATTTTGAGCACATTTTCGTCGAGCCTCTGGTCATTGTTGGATACCAAGCTCACCAAATCCACTTACTTCCACCCTTATACTAATGGACAGGCATAGTTCATCAATATGACAATCATGAATCTCTTAGGAATGTACAACTCTAGGAATCCACACACATGGGATGAGATCCTTATGTCCAAAACAACTACAAAATAGCCCTCCATATCTTGACCGACCACAACCATTTCCAGGCGGGACTGGGATTTCAAACTTTGGGCTTCCTATTTCTCCAACTACAACTGAAAGGAGGATCCAACCCCCTATTTACAGGCTTCAACATGAAGGAATCTCCAACTCCCTAATTTACCAACTCCAATTGGAAGGAGGCTACAACTCCCTTTCCTTGCCCCATCCAACTGCCCTGAAATATAAATGTAGACCAATATGTCACTACCCCTGTCACTGTAACTGATAACCTATTTAATTTGTTGTTTATGATGCTTCTGTTTCTACTACTGATTTCAATATCTCATCAAGATTGCAACCACACATACCTCATACCAAGATCCACAAGAGGGTTCTACAAATAAAATGATTATGAATCACTAAGACATATATGTACCTGGTTTCTTTAGAATACACACCCTAACATACACATGAAGACATGCCTTCAATCCATAACTGACTTGGTAGATTATGCTTGTATTTTTCATAGATCCATGACCTGTACACTGCCTTCTCATGGATGTCCGTGCTTTTCCCTTCCGCAACTCGAGAATTACCTCAGAGACACTGCTGTAGGAATTTTTCTTCCATACACTAAAATTTTCCCTTTGGTGAAATTCACTGCCTTCGTCTCATTGCCTTAGATCTGCCAATCTGTATTCACACCAAAATATTCAATTGACTCTTCTCTGTATATATGTGTTTCCAATGAGGATCTCATTAAAAAATGCAAGGATTTTCGAGAGTCATAAATTTTGACTCGGATATCTGATTAGGATTAAATTTTACAAGGAGTTGTGTCTCAAAGAGTTCACTGCTATGCCAATCTAAACTATCAAATTAGAATCCATTTCGACACTTTTCAGGAGCCAAATTCTTGCATATGATACCTCAAATTCGAGTTTTAGTGTTTTTGCGGGTTTTTTTTTTTAATTTTTAATTATCAGTTATCTCTTCATTTATGCATGTAACCAAAAAAGCGAGTTGATGAATAATGTCACTCTAGTTAGTTCTTAGTTATTGGCCAATTTTATATTCATTCGGTAATTTTCTAAAATTAGCTATTTTTTTTCGAGAATTGACCTTTTCCCTAATTTAGGGATAACTCATAATGTCTTGTTAATAACATGCAACTGACATGAAACTTGTTAAATTCCTATTCAAGGGTTGACATCAATGAAAACCAATCTTTCAACAATTCAATTACAACCAATCTTTCAACAAAATATTCCCCCCTTCCTTGCGTTACACCCATTATTCAATGTGGACCTCTTTTGATCACATTTTCCACTACTACTGGACACATCAGAAGTGGCATATCAACTGACACCTATATATCTCAACCTTGACTACATGGAACAATAAACCATCGATTGCATCGTGGAAACACAGGTTAAGGGAACTTGCCAATAGAATATTGATCTCTAATGGGTTGTCAAAGCAGGGCAACTACTACACCAAGGCAAGTGGCTCACCAAACGTCAAGTTCAACAAAATTTTCTCCATTTTATGGGGGAAATCAACATAATGGAGACCATTGATTCCTAATAGGGGAGGACTGATCTAGGTGGACATATGCATCCACCCACTTATTCCATTGGCTCAAAATACAGTTTCCATCTTGGAAAATTTGCTACAGTTTTTTAGGTCCCAAACTTCCAAGGCCGTTTTGAGGACCTAAATGAAATTTTTTGGATGTGGCAGTTCCTAATAAATGCCTAAGAATTGTATTATGCTAATCAAAATTTGTACTCCTCGGCTAGACCTTTCTGATGGGGTACCGAGGGCCCCAAACAAAGATTGTATGAAAAAGTTATGCCCTCAGGAAGTTGATGTATCAACTACCCCCATCGGGGCCCACAAACCTTTCAGATTTTCATCTTTTAGGGTTATGGTTTTGGATGATTAGGGTTTTATCATTTATTCTTTATGTTAAAAATACCTTTAGAGCCTCATTGTAATCATCTTCTAGCGAATGAGCATAGCCGTCACATCTTTTCTCAGAGATAAGCTACCACCATTTTATCGAGTCCATTTCACTTTGTATGTTCTTTTAGAGTCTCTATATATTTCATTCCTTAATATAAATTTAGTGTTAGTGCATCTTTTTGTTTCTATCCTATTTCTGTGTTTCATTTCATTTCCTCATAAATACTGATTCGCTGGATCAGATAAAGGAAACATCACCTAGATCAATGGTCAAGATCAAAGTGAGTTTTTAAGCTGCAGGATATTTAACAGGGTCCGTTGATATCTATAGATCTGACACCCTAGACCTATCCATTCCAACAGTTTATATTAATATCGACCTTAAATATGATCCACAATTAACCTTTCCTCCCCATCTTGACTTTACCATGGGAGGACACTTGCCATTTCCACATGTCACCTCCACTTGGAACTTCCATGCCATTATTAGTTAGTTATGTGGTTTGAGTGTTAATCATACTTGGATTACCCCCTTTGAGTGGCATGTCCACCCACCTGGCATCTACCCGTCCACCTCAGGGTTAAGGTTTTTTCATTTCAAGGTTCCACATTTGGCAATCTGACATCCAACATTTCACAAACTTCCCCTTTTTAAGAAATCTAGAATTTTCAAATATCCATATGATCCAAGTTACACCACACCATTCCCCCATATGACATCCATATTTTCTATAAAATCCCCTTTTTAGGATTTCCAGATGGTCCTGATTCTACCTCCCATTTCCACCATCTGGGGCCTTGCCAAGGCAAGGTGCTGACCATACATTTTCTTTCATATCCACTTCCTATGCTTCATCGAAGATATGAGGATTGGTAACGTGGTCACCTTGTTGATGCGGTATGACACATGCACGTTATCATGGCATGGAACAACATTGCTGATGTGGTATCCCACATCCAAACTTTTGCAAAAAATCTATTTTTGAGAATCTTCAGATTTCTGTATTTCTAGATAGTTTGAGTTCCATCTCCTGGTTCCAACCATTTTCCGTCCTCCCTAAAACCTAGTATCATGGCCCTGGTGATGGGTCACTCAAATGATGTGTCCTATGACATGGTATGTCGACATTGTATGTTGGCTTAGTAAGATAATGTGGTACTTATGACACCATATGTTGATGTGTCATTTGACACGGAATCCAAATCAACATGTTGACATGGAACCTATCGTGGCTTGATGATGTGTCATCCATAAACTATCTTTTTTCGAAAATACCTTTTTGAGAATTCCTAGATTTATGGATTATCATGGTTCTATCCTGCCACTTCTGTCATCCATCATCCATCACCATAATCTCACCATCGTGACCCTACTAGTGGGTCTTTGTTGCTGACATGGAACTTGACATAACACGCTGATATAACATCCATGATCCAACATTTTATAAGAAATGGCACGTTAAAGTATTTCAGATTTATGGATTAGGAATTTCCCAAACTTCCACCATCCAATGCTTTGCCAAGGAAAGATCCTAACCGTTCATGCCTCCTCAAGATATGTTCCCTATGTTATTTTGGTGATCCATAGGATGATGAAATGGATGTTGAGGTCTCATCCAAAATCTGAATTTTTTGAAAAAACCCCCCTTTTGAAATTTTATGGATCTTCAAATTTTCGAATGGTCCAGGTTACACCTCTCCGTTCTGCCATTTGGCCTCTAGCTCATGAACTACCATTGTGGCCTGCTGACAAGGATCTACCACTTTAATTCTACTACATGGTTTTCCTATAATCACCACATGGAATCCACATCACCATGATGTCACTAACCTGCAACGTTATGTTAAATATTGGTTTTTGTATCCATATCCAACTTTCGCCAAAAATTCCAATTTTTGAGATTTTTTGGATTTCGACTACCCCAAATACAGGGTTCCTCCATAAGGTTCCAAGCGTAATATCTTGCAAATCGATCCACCTTCTCCTCAAATTGACAAAAAATACTCTTGTTTGTCATAAATCCAACATCCTTGAGTAGATGTGCCCTCTGGACATCGCCCATAAATGTGTTTTTCTTCTCAATTATGCCATTGTCCTCCATGGATGAATCTGCAAATCCATAAATGACCTTGAAACATCCAATTAACTATGTTTCTAGCATTAAAATATAATGGCATTCTCCTAAGGCCCATTGGCAACTTTCCCAACAATCAGCTCAATCCCTAAGATGACATCTCCCTTGATATTATGTCAAACAGTTGCAAACATGCCATGTAACTTTTCACATTACCCCTTAATTGGGGCATATTACATTAGTATTGTTATTTTATTTATGTCAGCTTGGGTCCATTATTTGTAATTGTACCTCCTAGTCTCCTATATACCAAAGAGACCTTTTCATTTGGAATCATCTTCTATTTGTGAATTCATATGATGTGTAAGGAGGTTTCCCCCTTGAAGAGGCTTATTATCTAAAATTATCTCTTTTTAAAGTCATTGAGTACTTATTCTGAGTTTTTTTTATGCTATTTTGATATTTGGTTCTTAACAATTGGTATCAAAGCTAGCCAATCCTCGAGACTGGCTTCTTCAAAACAAGACTTCTTGAAATTTTCACATTTTTTTTTTTTAAATTTTAAATTTTTTAAATTTTTTTATTTTTTTTCCTGGAAGGTTTTGGTATCTTTAATTTCTATGGTGTATATGAGACATATAGATATAACTTAGGTCCAAATTTCATATCTTGGTTCGTTATATTTTTTGAGATACATGCTATTCAAGTTAGGATTTTTTACTAGTCCTGAAACTAGTCTGAAACATGTCTTCAAAATTTTCACTCCAAATTTGTTTTGGATTGGTTTCAGGTTATGGAATTTTTACAGTGTAAAGGAGGAATAGTTAAGTTTCATGTGTACAAATTTTATCCCTTGATTCACTTTACTCTAAAATTTATTCTCTGAGAAAATGAAGGTTTTTGGCTGGTCCAGATTTCAGTATAAAACACGTGTTCTTGGGAAAACTCTTATATATGAATCTACAGACTTCAAAATTTAGTGAGACATATTCCATTGGTTATTGTATGGACCTAAGTGTTATTGGTGAAAAATTAAATTTCTTAAGTGAAGACAGTGACATGTGGAAGGCCATACAAGTTCACTCTCCTGAAAGGGAAAGAATCAAGACATCTTGGGAAAGTTATCATAAAATTATCTTGGAGAATCCAATATTGGTCTAGCTTGTGGGGTTGGAAACAATACACATCATCTTATCTCAGGCCAAAATTTTAGATTCAAAAGGGGTAAAATTGTAGAGCTACAGTAGAAGAAATGTTGGCTCGCAGAACAATCTCCAAATCAGGGTTTTAAAAGGTGTGTTTTTTTTTGGAAATTTGCATATCTTTTGACTAGAAGATCCAATTGGGGTGATTCAAAAAGTGGAATAAAGTGGGATAAAATGAGTATCACATTAAATTGGGATAAAATTAGGGATTTTTAGGTACAATCATATTCCAACATCTCTAAACGTAGGATCTATCGTTACTTGTCAGTGCTACAACCTGGGGACATTGTGGTTCTTCCGCGTACCTAGTGTCAGACAGTTGGCTTAGGTTGATGGAAAATTGGTATGGATTTTTGTTTTTCATTGATTTCAACCATTGGAGAGTGATAGTTTATATTTATGTCAACCCTTAGTGATTGATGTCAACCCTTGGAGAAAGTCCGGTAGCGAATTCTGGTAGCACAAAGGTTTGGGTAATGGACCAAAGGTTGTTTCATGTATAATGGTATGAGTTTTAATATATTTGAAGGTAATAATATTCTATATGGATATTACATTTCATTCCATTTGCGGGGGTATGTGGAACGTCACATAACTCCTCACAGTTAGAGAGTTATGGCCATGAGAAGTTGGAGAACCCAGGTTTGGGTAATGGACCCAATTTTGTTTGATGAATAATTGTATGAGTTTTGATATATTTGTAGGTAAGAATATTATATATGGATATTAAATTTCATTCCATTTCTGGTGGTATGTGGAACGTCACATAACTCCTCATAGTTAGAGAGTTAAGGCCATGTGAAGTTGGAGAACCCTCATCTAGAAGCCCCAAAAGGTCAAAGTAGTAAAAATGGTTTAAGAGATTTTAGAAGGTAAATAATAAAGTGAAGTGATGAGTGTAATATAATTCAAAGTGAATACAAAATAAATTATTTAAATAATAAATTTAATGGAGAAATTACTAAGTGGACAAGTGGTTAGAAGTGGGTTAGCCCTAAAATAAGGAAAGTGGTTAAAGATGGCTAGAAGGTAACCCCTTGAGGTAAAGTGAAGTGATGTTTGTACTATAATTCAAAGTGGATACAAAATAAATTATTTAAATAATAAAGTTAATGGATAAATTACTAAGTGGTTAGAAGTGGGTTAACCCTAAAATAAGGAAAGTGGGTTAACATGGTTAAAAGGTAACCCCTTGAGGAAGCTACATGAAAGTATAAATAAGAGGAAAGGCTCTCTCATTTTAATCAAAATTGATCATATTGATTATCTATAGGTGAATGAGGTAACCAAAGGATATCTAAGCTGAATTTTAGAGGGAAGGTGAAGTAAATAATGCCGAAATTCAAGGGAGGATAAATTCTTTTTATGATGCTTTCTAAGGTATGTTATTTACAGGTCATCTCACCATTTTCACAATAACTATTTTTATAGAATGATTCAGACCATGAAATTGGGAGGCCATTGAGGAAACATATCTAAGTAGCCGTGGTACAAATTTCGGCTTGTGGGTCATTGTATTTTTGGAGTTAAACTCCATGGAAATTAGGGTTTGTGGCTAGTCCTGAAACTAGTCTAAAACAAGTGTTTTGGGTAAAAATGTCATAACTTGTTCATAAAATATCCAAATTTAGTAAGACCAAATGTTTTGATTAGAGTACATTCTTTAGTATTCTTTGTGCAATTTTCATATCCATACAACAAACATTCCATGAGGGGCATGCTATACAAGTTCTCTCTCTAGAATAAGCTAGAATTCAACAAGGTATGCCATTTTTGCTATAACTCCTTTTATGAGAGGTTCCAAGTAGTGACACCTAGAGGAATTGCATAAAGAAAACTGAAGAAAATTGTGTACTATTTTTATATCTTTATTCATTACATGTACATAGTTATGATTATTTCAAGTTAGTGTTGTTGACTAATCCAAAACTAGTCATGTGAGACTAAAGTAAAGTTTGATGAAAATACTAGTCTCTTGTTGTTAAAGTTAAGGAAGGTTTGCATGTATGTGATCATATACACCAGGTCTATTACAGAGTTACAAATTATATTTGGATGATGAAATTGATGAGGGATTTTGGTTGAAGTACATGTTGGGTACATGGTTGAGACAAGTAGTTGATGAGTTGGTACATACATGAGGTGTATAGTTGATGGTTTTGGTACATCTTGATGAGTAATAGTTGATGAGTAGTTGATACATGATTGGTACATACTTGGTACATGGTTGGAGGCACTTGTTAGTAGTATTGTTGACACATGTTTTATGGATGATGTAACATACTTGTATTGGTATATTATTAGAAGCACATATTGATCTTGGTGATGATTATGAGTTGTTGTGTTATGCTTGGTTGATGCACATCTTTGAGATTTGTCTTGGTGATTGATCTTGGTGAGTAGATCTGATTTGGTTGATGAGATTGATGAGACAGGTTGTTAAGATAGGTTGTTTAGAAAGGTTGTTGTGACATGTTATTTATACAGGTTTGGTGCATGGTTGATGCACTTGTTCATGGTACAGGTTGAGATACAGGTTGGTGCATGGTTGATGCACTTGTTTATGGTACATGTTGATTACAGGTTGTTTGGTACAGGTTGGTGCATGGTTGATGCACTTGTTTATGGTATAGGTTGATTACATGTTGTTTGGTATAGGTTGGTGCATGGGTGATGCACTTGTTTATGGTACAGGTTGATTATAGGTTTAGGTACAGGTTGATGTATGGTTTAGGTTATTGGTATAGGTTGTTTGGTGTAGGTTTATTGGTATAGGTTTACAACAATATATCTCATAGTGATAATGTGAAAATTGAGCCTCCTTCTAGTTGCACCTAGAAAACAAATGAAGTTGGTGCTTCCAATGAATTTAATTCTTAAAGACATATAAGAAAAATCATTCTGTGGTTTTCTCCCGCTTTGGGTTTCCATGTAAAACACTGGTGTACTATGTATGTTTGTGATTGCTCATTTTTTCATTGTTTATTTTCTCCGCAACTATTGGATGATAATGCTACATTGATTTAACACTTACATTTTATGGTGAAAAAGGATTAAATTTTTGTATTACTGATTCACGCCCCCTCTCAGTAATCCAAAACCTAGGGTATATTGGAAGGCCCCTTTCAAATGGTTGTGCATCATAAAACACTACTATGGATTTGATATCCCATGTATCTAGCGTATATTGGGAGACCCCCTAGAATCCTCAGACCAACATAGTAAACCATTTGGCCGTCTTGTTGCTATAGTACACTAAGAATAACACTCGAGGAGATCACTCTCTAGTACATGGGTAGTCATATAGTATGGATAAGGGTATGGTCAAGCCTCCTTAGTTATTTCCCTGAGATATTGGGTCGAGTACTATTGTTGGAACTACATGTATATAAGAGAGCTATAGCACTTGACACTCTCTTGTCTGTGAGGACCTATGCCTAATCCAATTAATAATTCCTACCTTGCTGTGATACTTGGTCAACATGCCACCAAAAAAGGGAAATTATACACCAAATAATCCCTCAGACAGTTCTACTTGGAATCTTGATGAAGGTGAAGAAATGCACAAGGTCATAGATGATTTACAAAATAAGGCATTAAAAAAATATTCACTATAAAGGATGATGGATTCAACTGAATCTAAGCTAGAAGTGATGATGGATACTAAGATGGATGACTTAAAAGGGGAAGGGTTGAAATTTTTTCTAATAGAGAGGCCACCTGAAAGTGACAATGTATCCCATTAAATTCATGATGAGGACACGAGGAAGATGGATCAACATTGGAGAAACTCCAACTTTGGGTTGAAGACCAACCCCTTTCTTTAATTTGATATGATGAAGTTTGATGGTAGGGATCCAATCAAATGGATACTCCAGATGGAGCAGTTCTTTGATCTACATGATGTGTCACACACACAAAAGGTACAAATTGCATCCTTATATTTAGAACCTAATTAGTTTGTGTGGTATCAATGAATTTGTTCACGGAAATCACTTGTTACTTGGACAATTTTCATGGAAGAAATGATAACACACTATGAATATACAAGGAGAAATACCTTCTTCATCCAATTGATAAATCTCAAGAAAAGGGTTCAGTTACGGAGCACATTGAGAACTTCCAAAGATTGAATATAAACATAACAAATATTCCATATGAGTACCTAATTGATGTCTTCATAAGAAATTTAAAGGATAACATTCAACATGAGGTTCTCCTTTGGGAACCCAAATAACTGGAGAATGCGTTCAAGGTGGCGAGAAATGTTGAAAGTAAAATTTTGGCTATGGCTACTAGAAGGACCACGCCTAACATATATCGATAGAATAATGTTCCTTCTTCTAAACCACCTCAATCTACTAGGTTGACACCTCAACAATTGGAGGAAAGAAAAGGAAAAGTTTTATGCTTTAATTGTGACAAAAAGTATAGTAAGGGACATAAGTGTGGTGAGAAGAAAGTATTCTACATAGATTGTGAAGAGGAAGAAGAACATGAACAAGATCAAGAACTAGAACCATCTCAATATGAATATGTAGATGAGATTTCTTCTGAAGAGATGACTTCCACCATATCATGTCATGCATTGAATGGAATTAACACTCCTAAAACCCTCAAGATCGAAGGATATATCAAAAAAGAAAAAGGTAATAATGCAAATTGATTCTGGTAGTACTCATAATTTCATTCTATAAATGTGTTTAAAATACACAAAATAGATCTATCTAGCAAATGACATACACAATTTGTAGAGAAAATATGAGAAAAGAGAAATATGAGAGAAATAATGGAAGAATTTTAATTAATCAAATGAATGAATAATAATTTACACATGATATACTATGTATAACTTAACTAATGCACACTGGAGGAGAAGCCAATGTGCCATAGTGGCGGTCTAGAGTGATCTAGACACACACCAATAATTACGGGAGTAAACTGCCACCCAGTCTAGTCTCTCAAGAAGTTACGAGAGTGAACTTCCACCTAGTCTGAGTTAACTAGTCTCTTAGTCTTCAGTTAAATGACTGAAACAGAGTGAAGTGAGGAGGATATTGGGGAATCATAAGTAATTTTCTAGTTTGGTGATGATCCCAAGGACAATGCACATTAGCTAGTGATGATCCCAATGCTACATGGTGATAATCCCAATGTGGCATCTAGAATCCACTCAACTGATCAAACTGAAGTGTGAACTGAAGAGAATATTCCTCTAGAGGAATATTCTCCCTAAAATATAGGAGACTGAATAATGACTAATAAACATAGGGAAAACCTTAGGAAAATAAATCCTAGGTGTGTGTGAAGTATCTCCAACACCCCCCCTAAACATCACTATGGTGAAAATAAAGAATGGGTCCCAGAAACAAGGCTATGTTAGGTACCCAAATAAAAATGATACACTAAAATAAATGAGGAAAGAGGGAAAAAATCATGGGAACCCCCCCCCGCTCAAAGTACAATGTATGTAAAAATAAGAACTGATAGTTGCTAGGAAACGATGTCCTTCACGCCAAGATGACTGCACATAGAATGAAACTTTTGCTCAGTGAAGGTCTTGGTGAAAATGTCTGTAGTATGTTCTGCTAAAGGACAAAAATGCGGGTCGATGATCCCCTTGTACTAAGTCCTGAACGTAATGCAAGTGGATCTCGATGTGATTCATTTGATGCCTCTAATATGGATCTCTGCAAAACTTCAGAGTGCTCTGGTTGTCACACCAAATGACGATTGGATGATGAAACTAAATGCCCAACTTAGTGAGAAAATGTTGTAGCCACATAGCTTGAATGGTTATGTTAACTACCCCTCCGTACTTTGCCTCAACTAAACATAGAACAATAGTATCATGCTTCTTTCTCAACCAATAGATAGGCTCGAAATCAAGATTGAGTGAATAACCAAATGTGGACTTGCGATCAATGCTATCACCAACCCAGTCAGAATCAGTGAACCCGATGAGGTCCAATGTAGAGTTTTTTGCATAGTGAATCCCAAAGGTGATGGTTCCTTGTATGTATCGGAGGATATGATTTGTCACCTTCCAATGTAACTCATGTGGCTCCTGCATTGATCCAGGAGATCAAATTTTTCTCAAAAATCAAAGTGCTCAGAATTTCTTCAAAACATACATGTGCATAGGCCTTGTCCTCACGATCCCAACACAACTTGAACAGATTCAAAAATACGTCATATGAGTGAGATATCGTGTTCTTTTAATTTTTCCAAACAGGCAAAATTTTTCTAACTGTAAAACTCATACAATGCTGATGTGGCAACTGAAGGTATAGTCCATACGACCGTACAATGCTGACATGGCACTGATGAGTTGGTATGCTGATTGGGCAGACTATGTGGCAAACATGTGTGCAAATACATTGCTGACACGTGTCATATTTTTTGGCAAGTGAAATGGTGCCACGTTGCCCAGTTTTGGGCTTCCACGTGGAACCCCTCTGGTGTGTAAAATGGGTGAAGTCTGTTGGGGTCGAACCCTCGACCTCCAGATGGACATGTCAAAGGCTTGGTAGGGCCCGGGCTACTAGCCCGCCCATTGTTTGTTACTTAACCATATACCTCTTAATAATTATTTGAATTTGTGTTATGGTTCAGGCGACAGAGAAAAGAGCCGAGGCTAAGCCCTAGACTTCGATCTATAGTCCACCATATGACCACTCATTTCATAACCTTTGGCACACATGAATATGGATTGACGATGTTTAACCAATGGTGCAGGGTTTGAAATGTTTAGCCCCCAGTTTAATACACACCATACAACCATACCATGTAACCAGTGGCACATGCAACTATTAGCACTTGGATTTTAAACCCCCGGTCACATATTTCAATACCACATGACCACACACCTTTGCATGGAGGAACTAGCCGATGGGTGCACCAACAGTTGGGTCGTTGGCCACATGGGGCCATGTGACCGAGTTCTTCGCCGAGGATTGGGGGCTGACACAAACAATCCTACAATTTTTCCTGTTTTGCAGGATTGTTGCAGGTGCTGGGTTTTGGCACATAAAACACACAGAGGCTGGGTTAGTCAGACAATGGGTGCAATTTGGCGAGCAGGTAAAACAAGCTTGAAGGGGAAAACTTCCAAGAGGTATAACTTCTTCATTTTTTGGCCAAACCAGGTGCCAAAAAAGCCCAGCTGGGGGTTTTTGGATGTTCTGGAGCCATTGGAGCCATATATTTTGTATTCTGAGCATTATAAAAGAACTTTTTAAGAATAATGAAAATTATCCAAGGGAAGCTAGACCAAGAAATGTATCCCAAGATAGGGGTGAACTCCTTTATCATTTGTTGTGTTATGTGTTCATTTTTGATGGTTTTAATATGTCTGATATGCTGCTCATGATTAAGTAAAAAATCATTAAACTTATGTGTTAGTAACTTGATCCAATTACCCAAATACATACCATTTTTACACTTGCAATTTAAAAATATACAAGTCTTCTTCATTTTCAGATCAATTGGTATCAGAGCATAGGTTTTTGAAGGCTTGATTGTTTGTAAGTTTTTTGTTTTCTGATGCTTATAAGGTTAAATATCATAAGAGGAGAAGGTCAACTTGTGGAACCAAGTTCTCATCTATCAAGAAGGAGAACTATCAAATCACCTCAAGCTTCAAGGAGATATTCACCAAGTATGACTCATGAGGAGAGTCATGGAACTCTTCCTTTAGAGGAGGAAACTTTCATAAAATCTTTCTATGACATGGCTGAGATGGTCAAAGTTTTGTTTGAAGAAAGAAATGCAAGATTGCAAGGTGAGATATCTAACCCTCCAAAGGGAAATGGAGACAGTGGTGATAAAAATCCAAAGGGAAATGGAGGGGATGATTATTCTCCACCTACTTTACCTCCATCTTCCACCTCCTCTACCATTTCAAAACCACCTCCAAATTCTAAAAAAGAACATGGTAAAACTCCTTTACAAACTCCTTTTCTTAAGCTTGATATTAAGTTTGAATTTCTTATGTACAATGGAGAGGTAAATGATGAGAAATTGGATAACTGGATTCGTCAGATTGAAGTGTATTGTAGGATACAAAGAATCACAGATGATGAAACTAAGATTCAACTTGCTTCTTTAATATTGGATAGTGCAACACTCATTTGGTGGGAAGCCAAAACTAAAGAGGACATGAAGAAACATGGTAAAGTTTTATCCTCTTGGAATGATTTTATTGTTGCAATTAAAAGGCAATTTTATCCATTAGCATACATGCATAAAGCTATTATGGATTGGAAAAACTTTAGGCAAGATAAAGGACAAGATGTGCAAAGATTCACTCAAGAATTTAGAAGAAGATATTTGGTTTTGGGTATATATTTGTCTTCTCAAGAAACTTTACTCAAATGCATTGGAGGTTTGCATAGCTACTTGAGGCATACAATACTTATGTTTAATCCTTCAAATCTAGATGACGTTTGTGTACAGGCAACTTATTTAGAGGCAAGAGGAAGGAATGATCCTCAAGAGGGAAACAATAAGTCTTTTAATAATGGAGACAAGGGAAAGAGGAAGTTTGAAGGAAATGGGAAGAAAAATGATTTAGTCAAGAAAGAGATAGAGAAACTATCATGTAAACATTGTTCAAAAGAAGGCCATGATGAAGATCATTGTTGTAAACTTCATCCTGAAAAGAGACCCAAAAAGTTCAACAACAAAGAGAAACCAAACATTTTTGCAACCTTACAAAAAGATTTAGGATCTGATTCGGAAGATGAAACAAAAATCACAGCCATGGGTTTTCAAGGTAAGAATTCTATTGCAAGTACTATTTCTTCCAGTAGTAGTAGCCTTAATGTAACTCAACATGAAAAAGAAAGAATATAGATTTTTCACATAAGGGTAATTTCAAAACATACCAAGATAGATACACTATTTGATACAAGATCACAAGCAAACCTCATTTCTGAAGACACTGTCAAGAAATTGATTTTGGAAACTACTCCACATCATAAACCTTACCCTCTAGGATGGATATGTGACAATGCCAAAGTTCATGTGAAAAGAAGGTGTAAACATAGATTTTCCATCACTGCAAACTATATAGATGAGGTAGATCTTGATTTTATTCCATTGGATATTTGTGGTATTGTGTTGGGAAGCCCATATTTATATGATAGGAGAGAAATCTTCCATCGTCATGAGAACAAGTATCATTTGTTAAAAAATGGAATTGAGTACATTGTTAGAAAACATACAAAGAAGATCATTTTTTCACTTACAAATGCTGGACAAATGAAGAGATTAGTCAATGCTAGTAAGAACCTTGTACTTTTGATGATTAAACCCAAAGACAATGATGAAGAAATTTTTTTCAAGGATGTGATGCAAAGTTACAATTTGATGTATATGAGGTTGTTAAAGAAAATGTTGAAATGTTTTAGGAACCAAGGGGATTGCCTCCTAAAAGGGGTATCCAACATGAGATTCTATTGCAGCAAGATGGTCTTATTTCAAACACTGACATGTGCAGGATGTCAGTCATGGATAATGTTGAAATGATAAATCAAGCCCAAGAGTTTCTTGACAAAGTGGTCATCAAACCAAGCACATCACCATGCAGGTCACCAATTGGTTTGGTACCAGATAAAGATGGTATATGACGTATGTAGGTAAATTTCATAGCCTTGAACAAGAATATGAATATGATTGCTGAAGGAGACACATGGAAGAAAGATTTGAAAGAAAAGCCAACTCCATTGCATGCCTTGACGAGGTATGTATTCCACTTGGTGATAAGGTATAAGAAAGACATTTATGAAAAATATGTTGATATGCTTACTAGGCCTATTGTTAGTGCTTCAATTATTTTTAAGCATAATCTTATCATGCATGAGAGCTATTTGGAACACTATGCTATAGATGTTGTTTTCAAAGATGTTTATGCAACTTTGTGTCATACTAACCAAGTTGAGAAATTGGATTCCTATGTGCACGGTAAACTTTTGTATCTTGGCAAGCTATGTTTTTCACAGGGGGAAGGAGTCAACATGATAAGGGAAGCACATTCTTCTCTTGTTGCTGGAAATTTTGGTGTAGGCAAGATGGTGGCTAGTTAGCAAAGAAAGCATCCTAATTTTTGGAATGAGCATCTACACTAATTTCAACATGCTTATAACTGGGCTAAGCATTCATTGACTTAGACACCTCCATTTAAAGCATGTTTTGGTTATTTTCCAAAATATCCTTTAGATTTTATCTTTGGGAAAGATGTGACTATTTATGGTCATAGTGATGTTGACAAGGCCAATAAGTTCATTGAACAAGTTCAGTTTGTGCATCAAACTGTTCAAGAATAGTTGGAAAAGAGTCAAGCCAAGTGCAAAGAAAGACATGACAAGTTTCGTGTTGGTCTTAAAAGCACAAATCTAAGAAAGACCAAGTGGATTGAGGTTGGAAAGGTGAGGGAGTTGTACCCTCATATTCAGATTGACTAAAAGTAGTCTTTTGGAGGTATGAAAGCTTCCCAATAGGGAGGAGTGATCTAAGGGACCAAATTTTTCTCAAAAATAAAAGTGATCAGAATTTCTTCAAAACGCACACGTGCATAGGCCTCATCCTCACGATCCCAATGAAACTTGAACGGGTTTGAACACACATCATATGAGCAAGATATCATGTTCTATTCATTTTGCCAAACAAATAAAATTTTGCTGACTGTACAGTCTGTATAATGTTGACATGGAAGCTGACTGTACAGTCCATACGACCATATAGTTTTGACATGGCAGTGATGAGTTGGCATGCTGACTGGGTAGACTATGTGACAGACAAGTGGGTGAATTAGTTGCTGACACGTGTCATATTTTTTGGCAAGTGAATTGGTGCCATGTGGCCCAGTCATGGGTTGCCACATGGCACCCCTCCAATGTGTAAAATGGGTGAATTCCATGAGGGTTGAACCCCCAACCTCCGGATAGACATGTCAAAGGCTTGGCAGGGCCCAGGCTACCATCCTGCTCATTGTTTTTTTTTTTTTGTTTGTTAATTTGTGTGGAACCTGTTGGCTACACGATTAACCTATGGCTTGAGAAACCACGACTCAGGGGCATCTAAGCCGTCAAAATCACCCGGGGATCGCACCCGGCCTGAGCCACACCAACCCTTAACATGGTTGGATTTTTTGTCCCCACAGGTTTCAAACCGATGACTTTAACAACATGGAGTGACTTAACAACACACTCCGTCACCGACTGTCCTACACCTCGAGAACTCCCGCCCATTGTTTGTTACTTAAACATATACCTCTTAATAATTATTTGAATTTTTGTTATGGTTCAGGCGGTGGAGGAAAGGGCTGGGGCTAAGCCCCAACCCCTGATATACAGTCCACCATAAGACCACTCATTTCGTAACCTTTGGCATTAACAAATATGGATCTTCCATGTTTAACCAATGGCGCAGGGTTTTCAATGTTTAACCCCCAATTTAATACACACTATACAACCATACCATGTGACCAGTGGCGCGCGCAACTGTTATCACTTGGATTTTAAAACCCTGGTCACATATTGCAATACCACATGACCACCCACCTTCACGCGAAGGAGCTAGCCGACGAGCGCGCCAACATTTAGGTCATTTTCCACATGGGGCCATACGACCGGGTTCTCCACCGAGGATTGGGGGCAGACGCAAATGAATTTTGCTCGTTTTGCGGAATTGTTGCAGGTGATGGGTTTTGGCACAAAAAACACACAAAGGCCAGGTTATTCAGATAGTGGGTGTAATTTAGCGAGCAGGTACAACAAGCTTGAAGGGGGAAAGTTCCAGGAGGTGTAATTTCTTCATTTTTTGGCCAAACCAGGTGTCGAAAAAGCCCAACTAGGGGTTTTTGGAAATTCCATTGGAGCCATCTATTTTGTACTCTAAGCACTGTAAAATAACTTTTTAATCCTAATGAAAAGGATCCAAGGGAACTTGGACTAGGAGATGTAGCCCAAGAGAGAGGTGAGCTCCTTTATCATTTGTTGTGTTATGTGTTCATTTTTCATGGTTTTTATATGATTGATATGTTGCTCATGATTAAGTAAAAACTCATTAAACTTATGTGTTAGTAACTTTATCCAATTACCCAAACACATACCATTTTTACACTTGCAATTTAAAAAGATACAAGTCTTCTTCATTTTTAGATCATGCGTGAACCTCGAGACTTCTCCAACTGAATATAAGAGGTCTGGTATGGAGTGAGTGAGATACAAAAAACTCCCCACTAGATGTCTGTAAAATGTGCTATCAACCAATGGAGTTTCCCCTCCATCCTTAAGTCTGACTCATGATAGGAAAGGAGTTGGGGAAAAATTGCAGTCTGTCATGTGAAATCTCTCAAGGAGATCTCGTGCATACTTGGCCTGAGACAATTTGATTCTTGATGCATCCTGAATGATCTCGAGTCCAAGGAAGAAATGTAGTGGACCCATGTACATCATCAAGAAATTTTCATACATAATCCTTTTGACTTAAGCAATCAATGAAGTCGAGCAACCGATGATCATCAAATCATCAACATATAAAAATAGGAGTAGAAGTGAACCATCCATATTGAGCATATAAACATTCAGGTCTAAATTACAACGTATAAAGTTATGTGACAGTAGGTAGGAGTCCATATTGGAATAACATGCCCTTGGGGCCTGCTTGAGGCTATAAAGCGACTTCTTCAGTTGACAGATGAAAGATGAACCCTACATAAATCCCTGGGGATGCTCCATATATATCTCTGTGGAGAAATTCATTCTCTAGGTCCATCTAACGGACTTCCCATCATTTGGCTTCCGCAATGGAAACTTCCAAATGTATGGAATCCATATTCGCTATTGGAGCGAAGGTCTCATCATAGTCAATGACATGCACCTATTGAAAGCCTTTGGAAACTAGCCTGGATTTGTATATTCTAACTTGTCCATCTGCTGCACTCTTGGTCCTATAGACCCATCTGCACATGAGAAGTTTCCTTCCTGAAGGAAGGGGAACCAGATCCCAAGTTTGGTTCTCGAGGAGGGCGTTGTACTCCTCTTGCATGGAGGATTCCCAAAAGGGAGTAGCCTCACCATAGGACTGTGTATCTGAAGACTGAACCAAGAAAATATTTCTGGGTGGAATCTTTTTAGTGGCAGTGAGTGTGAGAGGAGGATCCTCTAAATTAGATCGATTCCTCCTAATATCAACTAGATCCCAACCAAGATCTCTTTCATATTGAAGAGTAGTCTTGGCCCACTTACGCCTCTTCTTTGGCTCTTCATTTGCATCTACATGCACTGACTCTGCATATGACTGTACTGACTCTGTGCTTGGATCATATGAATCCTATGAATCATAACTCTCATCTGAAGAAGAGTTAGCATGTGCATGCTCATCATATCTGATAAGTGGAAGAAAAAAAGTGTCTGCATGTAGTTGTAGAGGTACATGCGAGACACTTTCCTTGAATTGGAAACTTCACTCAATGATGAGCCAGTCCAAGGAAATATCAATGAATTTGTATCCCTTCACACCATTGGGGTATCCAACAAAGATACACTATGTGCTCTGTGGATCAAGTACCTTACTCTTCTCAAAGGGAATCCTGGTCCATGCATGTGAACCGAAAATACAGAATTGGGTCACTTTTGATTTGAGGCCGCTCCAAGCCTCGTAGGGGGTCTTATCCTTGAAAAATATATGGGGATATCTGTTTTGTATGTAGGTTTCACAATTAAGTGCTTCAACCCATAATATCCATGGAAGTGAATTTGCATGTAGCATGCAAGATGCCATCTCTTTCATAGATCTATTTTTTCACTTAACAACTCCATTTTGATGCAGAGTATAAGGAACCATGTGCTACAACTGAATCTCGATCTCATGAAAAAGATTATGTATTTCATGGTTGACATACTCTCCCCCATTATTTGTGCGGAGGACTTTGATTTTATTTCCTGATTGTGTCTTGACAAGGGCTTTGAAATATTTGAGGTGTTGAAAGACCTCTAATTTTTTCTTGAAAAATAAAATCCATGTGAAGCATGATAAATTATCAAAAAAAATAAGCACATATCTTTCTTTAACGACTTATGGATGTGTAAAAGAGACCATGAGGTCACTATGGATCAAATCTAAAGGAAATGAAGCCTTCTGAGTATTTCCTTTGTCGAATTTCTCTTGAGGGTGTTTTCTAAGATCACATCCTTTGGAGAAGTGAATGTTAGGTAGACCATCAACCATTCTCTGCTTGCTAATATGTTTCATATATGTGAAATTTAAAATTTTGAACCTTTCATGCCATATCCTACTTCTTCATCAGCATGGGTAAGCAATAATGCATAATCTAGTTCAATAAATTCATAATATGTGTAGAGCCTAGATTGATGATTTATCTCACTGGTAGAAACCATGGAATTGGTTTGCATGTCATAGATATCCACTACATTAGGTGTGAATATGAATCTCTTTCTGGTGCCAGATTTTTTCATCTGACACACAAAGATAATATTGACGAAAATTTTGGAAACGTGTAGCACATTCTCGAAGATTTCGTTTGTGAGTTTAATTCTTCCTTTGTTGATGACCTTGACTAGAGAGTTGTCCCCCATCAGAATAGAAGAACCTTTGTATGCATCCAATGAATAATAGACTTTTTTTGTGGCTTCCATGTGGTTTGATGCACCTGAATCTATGATCCAAGCATCAAGAGAGGAGTTGATGGCAATCAAAGAATGGATAGAATTTATTTTCTTAAGATTATGATCTTCTGGCTTCTTATTTTTGGCACCCTCAGGTATGCGATCTCCAAGATTGTTTTGCTGAAGTATTTGGGCCATTTGATCTATATGTTTCTGCATACATGCAGATTTTGGATGTAATAATTTATGGAAGTAAGTGCATTTCTCCCCTTTTCTCCCCTTTCCACCTTTGGATCTGTAGGCATCGTTGAAGGGTTTTGAGTAACCTTCCTTCTTTTTATTTGCATGTGATTTACTTTTGTATTTGTCTTTAGATTTATGATATTGATGACTGCTACCAGCTTGCACAGTAAGTGCATGCGCCTTTGGGCCATTGATTTTTCCCATATTGATGAGATTATTCTGCTCTTGTGTGAGAGACTCAATAAAGGCCTCAAGAGACGGAATCATCCAGGTGGCTCCAGAGGCAAGCCTAACTAAATGAAATGTAGATAAAAACACTAATTATTCCAAACCAAGTTTGGAGAGAATGTTAAGAACCATTTGTTTCTCCTCCTTATATTTATCAACCTTGCAAGCCTTGAGTTGCAACAACAAATCCTTATATTTGGTAAAGAAATCTTGGATATTGTCGAAGTTTTTTGGATCCAAAGTGAGAAATTACACCTTGAGCATGTTTCCCCTCATCTCGTATTGTTTTCCAAAAATCCCTTCCATGGTGGTCCAAGCTTCAATGGGGGTTTTACAGGAGGATATTTGAAAAAGGAGTTCAAGAGAAATGAGACTGCAAATAGTTCCAAACGCTTCATTCATTCGATTTAGATAATTGGATTTTTCTATGGCTGATGTGGGTTCTGTCTCTATGTTCATGGTTAACCTGTATAATCCTTTGCCTCGAATATGCATTATCATCTTCTCCTTTCATGAAAATAAATGGCATGGTGTAAGAATGAATTCTTTTTGAAATTCCATTTTTTTGTTGTCTTCAATCTTCGATACTTGCAAAAATAATCTGGTGTGTCTTTTACATAGAAGTATGTCGGCTATGATACGATGTAAATGTGTTGAACCTGCACATAATATATCTAGATAGAAAATGACATACAAAATTTGTAGAGAAAATATAAGAAAAGAGAAGTAAGAGAGAAAGAATGGAAGAATTCTCATTAACCAAATGAATGAATGAATGATAATTTACACATGATATACTATATATAACTCAACCAATGCACACTATAGGAGAATTTGATGAGCCAAAATTGTGGTCTAGAGTGATCTGGACACACACCAACAATTACAGGAGTAAACTACCACCTAGTATAGTCTCTCAGGTAGTTACGAGAGTGAACTACCACCTAGTCCGAGTTAACTAGTCTCTTAGTCTTCAGTTGACTCACTGAAACATAGTGAAGTGAGGAAGATATTAGGGAATCATGAGTAATGTGCTAGTTTGGTGACGATCCTAAGGAAATTGCACATTAGCTGGTGATGATCCCAATGCTGCATGGTGATAATCCAAATGTGGCATCTAAAATCCACTCAACTGACCAAACTAAAGTGTAAACTGAAGAGAAAATTATCCTAGAGGAATATTATCCCTAAAATATAGGAGACTAAATAATGACTAATAAACATAGGGAAAAACTTAGGAAAATAAATCCTAGGTGTGTGTGAGAAGAAAGTATTCTACATAGATTGTGAAGAGGAAGAAGAAGAAGAAGACGAACATGAACCATCTCAAGATGAAGATGTAGAAGAGATTTATTCTGAAGAGATCACTCCCACCATATCATGTCATGCATTGATTGTAATTATCACTCCTCAAACCCTCAATATCAAAGGATATATCAAAAAGAAAAAGGTAATAGTGCGAATTGATTCTGGTAGTAGTCATAATTTCATTCACTGTAAATTAGCCAAAGCTCTCAATTGCTTTATATATCCAGCGCCAAAGTTTCAAGTAATGATTGCAAATGGAGGAACTATGAATTTCTCAGGAAAATTCCATAAGATCAATATTAATATGGGGGAATATATAATGAATATTCCAATGATTTCTATACCCATGGGTGGTGCTGATTTTGTACTAGGGGTCCAATGTTTACAATCATTGGGAATAATTGATTTTAATTTTCAAGAACTTTTCATGAAATTTTCATTGGAAGGAAAGTAATTTGAGTTAAGGGGTATCATGGGGAAACCCAATAAGGTGGTAAGCTCTAATGGCATGACAAATTATTGAAAAAGAGGCATCGGGGTGTAATTATACAACTATGCTCACTAGATGTTCAAACATCTAAGCCATCTATTATCATATATCTCCAAGGGATGATTGAGAAGCATTCCAAAGTATTTGAATATATTCCCTTAGGTCTTCCACCCACTTGCAATCATGATCATTCTATTCACTTAATTCCTAGGAGTGTTCCTCCTAACATCAGGCCTTACATATACCCTTATGCCCAGAAGAGTGAAATTGAGCGTATGGTTGAAGAAATGTTATAGGATGGAATTATTAGACCTAGCCAAATTTATTACTCTACACCAGTGGTAATGATACTCAATAAACAAGGCTCATGGTGTATGTGTCCAGATTATAGAGAGATCATAAAGATCACCATTAAAGATAAGTTTCCCATTCCAGTCATTGATGAGTTGTTAGATGAATTACATGGAGAAATCTACTTCAAAAAGTTGGATCACTGTTCAATGTACCATCATATTATAATGAAGGAAGAAGATATCCCAAAAACAACATTTAGAACTCATGAAGGCCATTATGAATTTTTGGTCATGCGTTTTGGCCTTACAAATTCACCTTCCACATTCCAAGGGGAGATGAATTCCGTTTTCAATCCCTTCCTTCAAAAATTTGTCTTAGTATTTTTTGATGATATACTAATCTATAGCAAGTAGATCATATTCGACATGTTAACATGGTGCTACAACTACTAAAGGAGAAAAAACTATATGCCAAACCATCCAAATGTTTCTTTTGGGTGAAGGAGGTAGAGTATTTGGGTCATATTGTATCTCATGAAGGTGTCAAGGTAGACCCTAACAAGATTAAATCCATGATGGACTGGACGATTTCTAAAACATTGAAGAATATTAGATGATTTTTGGGTTTAACATGTTACTACCACAAGTTGTTCAGAACTATGGAAGAAAAACAACACCTTTAAATGGATTAAATAAGAAGGATGCATTTTCATGGACTCCATAGGAAACTCAATATTTTGAACAAATTAAAGAGGCAATGTGCATATCTCCTATCTTGACCATACCAGACTTCACAAAAATTCTATTGTGGAATGTGAAGCCTCGGGAAATGGAATTGGTGCTGTTCTAATGCAATAAGGAAGGCCCCTTGATTTTGAAAGTCGGACACTCAATGGAAAGGTCTTACACAAATCCATTTATGAGAAGGAAATGATGGCAATACTACATGCATTGAAGCAATGGCACACTTACCTAATAGGTAGGCACTTCAAGGTCAAAACAAATCATGACAGTGTTAAATATTTCTTGGAACAAAGGCTATCTTCAGAAGAGAAACAAAAATGGGTGACCAGGATGTTAGGTTATGACTTTGAAATCATCTACAAAAAAGAGAAGCAAAATGTTGTGGCAAATGCACTCTCAAGAAAGGAAGAATTTGTTGAGGCATTTCTCTGTGTTATTTCTATCATCCAACCTGATTGGATAACAGAAGAAAGGGATGAATGGAAGCATGAAGAAAAATTTTGGACTCACATTCAAAGGTTACAACATGATTCCAGTGCATTTGATACATTTACATGGAAAAATGATTCACTATGGTACAAAGATCACTTATATTTATGTAATAACTCCCAACTCAAACAAAGGGTAATTTTGGAATTGCACACCTCTCAGGTAGGAGGGAACTTAGTATTTTTGAAAACCTATCACAAGGTCAAGAGGGAATGTTTTTGGGACGACCTTAAAAATGATGTTCAAAGGTTTGTGGCAAAATGTTTGGTTTTCCAAAAAAATAATGTAGAAAGGAATAAGACCCCAGGTCTTTTACAACCATTAGCCATTCCAAGTTAGTGCAAGGAGGAGGTTTCCATGGATTTCATCAAAGGGTTATTGAAGTCTGAAGGAAATAATGTCATCATGGTGATTGTTGATAGACTTACCAAGTACACACACTTTTGTGCACTCTCTCATCCTTTCAAATCCAATATAGTTGCTACTGCATTCATGGAGACAATTCAAAATCTACATGGAAGCCCAAAGATTATTGTAAGTGACATAGATCCCATCTTCATTGGACATTTTTAGACATAATTATTTTCTTATTTGGGTACTCAATTGGCTCTTAGCTCATCTTATCAATTAAAATTTTCTAACTAGATTATAACCATTCGTTGGACATAAAAATGACCATAAATTGAATGTGTCATCTACACTTCAAATGATAGGCCATATCTTCAAGAAAAATAAATGAATATAATATTAGCATCATGGATTTCACTACATACATAACAAGGATTGAAAATAGAAGTTTTGTCTTTCCATATCACGATTATAATTGTTGTATTTATATCACCACTATGTTGTTTCCTTATGGACCCATGTAGCATGCTCCCACTTTTTACTCAATACCAACGATTATGTTCTTAAGCAAAGAGATGAGAAATGTGAGTTAGTAGAATTGGTTTAACTCTGTTACATTAAATTATCGACCCGAGGATTGTAAACTGATGAAGTGAAATGCAAAATATATGCAAGTACTATTCCTGATCTATCCATGATGCATAAGGAAAGTAAATTGTTTACCAGTTTAGCTGTAGAAACGACTTTCTACTTAGCTACAGAAAGAACTGAGTAATGCTAAGAAATCAAAACATAGTTTTAAGGAACAAATAAGTAATTATAAGATGCATAACCAAGAATCTACTGGACTGTCATAATATTTTCTCAATCAATTAACACCATGAAGTTTCTTGTTGTTCATAACAATCGATTATTCAATTGGTGGTTTCGAAATTAGTTACTCCTGTGCAAAACATAAATGAATACATTGCATAAAATAAATAACAGAAATGGAAATCACACAATTTGAATAAATAAAAGCACAATACCATAAATGCTAATGAAAGGAATAACGTGCTCCTCCACAGGCCCCCCTCCTAATTTAGGGTACACTATTTAGTGAAACCATATAAGAATAAATTTTGGAAAATGTCGATTTAATAACTCATGAATATGGAAGTAACTAGAGGCTTATATTAATCAACAAATAGGTTTTATATAAATTCAATTATAAAGTAGAATAATGATAATTGTTTTCTGAGGATATGATCACAAATATTTATACAATAAGAACAAAATGACTCAGATTCACATCATACATATTTCTTGATACAATTATTATAAAAAAACTCATGCAGAGATTACTAAATCAAATATGAATAATTCATGGATACTTGGATTCAACTTGATTATCCACGAGTAGAGAAATTCATGATAAGATACATGAATTTCTCAAATGCAATATTAGTCTTTATCTCATGCCTTAATCTATTGTTGTTGGGTCACGTATTGCTCTATGTGGACATGTTGACTTCTAGTTTGAATCCCCCCTACTCTAATATGGAATATCCATAGGACAAGAAAATAGGTGGATGAGCTTCGTGGATCCTTTTGATGCTTCCCAGATGTCTTGGTTCAATCCTAGGTTGACTGCAACCCTGTAGATGTACAAATCTATTGCAGAAACACATCTAAGTAAAATAGGATACAAAACTGTAATATGAGTTGCTACATGATCATAATATTATGTAACTACTCATTATAATAATTATTAATTAAATCACTTGTACATTAAGAAGTATGGAATTAAACATAAGAATAGAGAATCTTTCCTCTAACCCTTATTCAATGCATATATTCTATAATTGATTATGCTTATGTGGAAAAAAGGGTTAAAGTATATTATAAATGGGGCATAGGTATAGGTTGTGAATGTGAATAAAATATAGAAATGTGACAAAATGAGTCCATATTGAGGACTGAAAATCTCCCCCTCACGAAATATGTTGCATGTCCTTGATCCCTCTTGAGTGGGCCCTACCTAAGAAGCAAAAGGAACCTTGAGAAAACTCTAATAAGCTGAAAGAAAGACCATATTTATTCCATTAACATCAATAGTACATCTAGAGAAATAATGGATCTAAGCCTTAAATGAAAGTATTCATATAAAATTTCAATACAATATTATAAAAAAATTGTCTCCCCCCTTCTCTCCTAGGCTAGAGGTCTATATATAGGCTTGAGAGTTTGACCTCCCTTTCTTAGATCAAGGATATAAATGGGTAAATGAGGAATCTGAACCAATTACATATATATCTCAAACTTATACTGATTAGAAGTGGTTATTAATGCACAAGGAGCACTCTGGAGGTATGTGTGGATAATGTCCCTTGATTCTTGGCTGGAAACACTCCGAGGGAGAAAAAATCTCCTATTTTTAGGATTTTTGGGCCCCTGACTCATGAAGTTTGATAGAAAAATTTTGAGCACATTCTGGTCGAGCCTCTGGTCATTTTTGTTCACCAAGCTCACCAAATCCACTTCCTTCCACCCTTAGACTAATGGATAAACATAGTTCGTCAATAGGATGATCTTGCATCTCTTAGGAATGCACAACTCCAAGAATCCACACACATGGGATGAGATCCTTATGTCCAAAACACCTACAATAAAACCCTCCATAGCTTAACCGACCACAACCCTTTTAGGTGGGCCTAAGATTTCAACATTTGGGCCCCATTTATGTAGCAATTCACCTTACATCCACATAGGAAGAATCTTCCCATGCTCAATCTGAGACTGACAAGGCCACCAAATTCATTGAACAGATTCAACACATCTACCAACAGGTGCATGCTATTTTGTAGAAATCCAATGCTAAGTACAAGCAGTTCCATGATTAACATCGGGTTCCCCACAAGATTGAGGTAGGAGATAAGGTTTGGTTTCATTTTCAGAAATATCACCTTACAAGACCCCATTGGAAGCTATTTCCACTTCATTATGGGCCTTACACCATCACCAAGGCTGTGGGAGATAATGATTTTGAGTAAAATGTGTTGGAATACTAAGGCCGGGGAGGGGGGTGAATTAATATGTGATTTTTTTTTCTTAACCACAACATAAAATATTCAATAGTCTATCATTATCATTCAATATATCATCAATACCATAATTTAGTGAATAAAAAACACATAAACATAATACCCCATAATTTTACGTGGAAACCCAATGTGGGAAAAAACCCCATAATGCTTTTATTATTTGTCAAGAGTACATTCATTGGAAGGACCGACTTCCTATTTCTATAGCTACAAATTGAAGGAGGATCCAACCCCCTATTTAAGGGCTTCAACCTGAAGGAAGTTCCAACTCCCTAATTTACCAACTCCAACCAGAAGCAGGCTACAACCCCCTTTATTTTCCTTGTCCACCCACCATGAAATATAAATGTAGACCAATATGTTACTACCCCTACCACTGTAACTGATAACCTATTGTTGCTGTTGTTTATGATACTTTTTTTGTTGCTACTGATTTCGATATCTCATTAAGACTACAACCACACATATCTCATACCAATATCCACAAGAGGGTTCTCCAAATCAAATTCTTATGAATCACTAAGACATATTTGTACCATAGAATTGCTACTCAAAATATCAATAGAAATCCACCCCCGAGATGGGGCTAGGAATCCTCAAAAGAGGGTGTTTCTCCATTGTCCACTCACAACTAAATATTTCCGTAAACAACTAATTTGTTTCCTATAGCTATCCCAATTCGTCCATCTCTCTTCCTCTCAACCTGCCTAATTTTCCCTTCTTGCTTGAATCACACTTTTCCCCAAGATGATTATACTCAGTCCCAAATTTCAATAACTATAGGATGGGAATTCTCACACCCACCCTCTTACATGTATTCAATGATTGGGCTCTACTACACTCAAAGGAATAATTAGAAGGTTCACTCAAAACAATAAAATTTAGGAAAACGGTTTGGGATTTAAAACACACAAATAAAAAACCCTTGGACCCATCCTCTCTTGTGGATTACTCATCCCCCATAATTCTGTCGATGTCCATATGCAACTAGCACAACAATTTATTTATAATTTTTGGATATGAAATTTCACATATTACATCGCTTGGCCCACAACCACATATCATATTTGCATTATAGATTACTAGAATAGGGATTAAAACATGAATGTTACAAGAGAGACCTCCATTTTTAATTTTGTTTTTATAACTTGAGACTTGAAAATAACACTAGTTTAATAAATAAGGGTGAAGGTCTTCATAATTTATTGATGTGCTTGGTGATTATTTACATATGATATCTATTGTTTGTGAGGAATCTAATGTCTCACATGGATTTACTTTTAGAGAGTTATTGTTGTTGAATGCATCACCTTAGAATGATCTTTAGTAAGAATGTCAAATCTGTTAAAATAATTGATGTGCTTATTTTCACCATAGACAATATCTTTATTTTCACCTATACATAGGCACGAATCCACCCTTGAGGACCTTAACCTTTGACAAAATTATTCCGGAAAGCCATACTAGAACCAACACATAAACCCTAGGTGATAAATGCAATAACAACTCAAAAATAGTAGAGCGCTACTTCTCCAAGGGTAGTGCACAAGAAAGAGAGTCTTGATATCCAAAAAACAAGTACCATACACAACTGCAACAACTACAACTACACTACTCTCTCAAAATTGTGCGATACTTAGCAAGAATATTACCAAGAGTATTACCAAGAATATCACCAAGAGTTTCACCAAGAATATCACCAAGAATATCAGTTAAAGAGAGACCAAGACAAATATATGACCATATGCCCTTATTCCTCCTTATAGCTGTAGTTGCAGCTGCAAATGCAACTCCCCACAAGAATTGCGCTCTTAATGGGTGTACAAATGAGCTGCAACGTCCTCTATTTATATTAATCTATCCAGTGAATTTTTTGGCTGGGCCGACCTGACTTTCTGGTAATTGTATTTTTTGTTTATCTTTTTCTTATGGAGATGAATTGTCTTTATGGAAGATAATATTCTAATATTATTTATTATTTTAGGCCGACTTGTCTTCTATGGTTTTCACTCATCTATTTAGAGTTTCCATTACTTCCAGAATATTCCATTCTAGTCAAAGGTTACACATGGAGGTTAATACCTCCCGCAACTACTGTAACATCAACACTCCCTCCTAGATAGGGGGTATTAAAGGTAATGGTCTTGAGCACACACAAACCATTATGGGAGTAGGATAATCATAGACACACATTCTATCTCATGATCACACAGATAAAGTCATGAGCATTATCATCACTATTAGTATTGTCTGATAGCATCCTAACATCGACATACATCATCGTTTGCATCATCTCTCGATGCCATACTCCATCTGAGTAATTGATCATGATGTTGAATAAGTCAAGTGCTAACCTCAATGCACTCAACATAGTGTCTCACATGAGTCACCCACTCAACTGTTGTTGTTATTCATATATGATATGATTTTTATTATATTACAATGATGAGTGTTCCATATATAGGGAACATAAGGTGACCATCCATGAAAGGATGCGTCCCTTGAATAATCAATAAATATTTATTATTATCATTTACTTATTATATACTATATTTAATAATCAATAATAATTATATTATTAATTATTATCTTTAGAGAATGTCTTCCCGATGTTGTCCAAACATCAACACTCCCTCTCAATGAGGGAGACATTATACAACATGCCACTCTTGTCTTTGAAGTATACAAACTTCACCCTAGACTCATGACACTTGTCTGTTAGTCTTGGGAGACATCTCTCTCCCACTTGAACCAATTAAATCTCTCTAAGATTAGGTTCGCTTTGGGTTCGCATGTAATATCATATAACATCTTGTGTCTTTATCAGTCCTTGTCAAGTCACCATGACTAGGACAAAGAACACACCAGGATCTTTCACCACAGGGACACACTTATGAGTGAATGTTGGCTTGATGCTAACTAACACATGGAAATCACTTCAAGCACCTCTAGTCCATATTATTCCTTGTCATGATCAAGGAAGGACTATGTATGGGACCATTTACCATAAGTCCACCTTTATGATAAATGTATTCTATCTCCATTGATCTGCAGCCCAATCTAGGAGAAGTTCTGCCCGATGCTGGAACATTAACACTCCCTCTTAGCTAGGGAGGTATCCTTACATAGTAGTACACAACTACTATCCAAAGACTCACAATCTCCTCCAGTGGTACACAACCACCATAGTAGAAAAAGGTCTGTCACACATGGCACTCCCATGTGGAATTCTAGAGGATACACCCTCTAGAAACACTAGGGTCCTCATGGGACGTGTCCTCATGTGATCTCCATAAGGGATGTTGCGTTATAAGCCCAAATGCACTTATCCATTCTCAGATAAGTTCCCCACTTATCCATTCTAGGATAAGTGTTCTCACAGATCAACTCAACTCAATTCATAGATGCATACGATCTGGAGAAAGTTTGTCACACATGACACTCCATGTGGAATTCTAGAGGCTACACCCTTTATAAACACTAGGGTCAACTCCCATAGTGTGTGACATCAAGGGTCAAATCCCTTGACATGTCCTCATGTGATCTCCACATGGGACGTTGGGTTATAAGCCCAACCACACTTATCCCTTCTCGAATAAGTGTTTCCACAGGTCCACTCAACTGAATTCATAGAGGATTACGATCTGGAGAAAGTTTTTCACACATGGCACTCCATGTGGACTTCTATAGGCTACACCCTCTAGAAACACTAGGGTCAACTCCCATAGTGTGTGACATCAAGGGTCAACTCCCTTGACATGTCCTCATGTGCTCTCCACATGGGACATGGGATTATAAGCCCAACCGTACTTATCCCTTCTCGGATAAGTGTCATCACAGATCAAATCAACTAAGTCATAGAGTAGTACGATCTGGAGAATGTCTTAGGAAGTTGCAAACATCAACACTCCCTCTCAACAAGGGAGGCATTCTCTGCCATGCCAAGTCTGTCACATAAGTACTTGAACTTCGTCTTGGTTTGGTAAGAACATCAACAACCTTCTCATCTATAGGAAGGTACTGCACCAATACTTCCTTCCTCTGCACCATGTCTCGGATGTAATGGTACTTGATCTCAATGTGGTTCAATTTGTCATGAAACATTGGAATATCAGACATCTTCACACAACTTTGGTTACCATAATGAATAATGATGTAATCCAGCACATGTTCGAATAAATCTTGAAGGAGCTTCTGAAGCCACACTACTTCATGAATTGTCATACTTAATGCAATGTACTCTTCTTCTGTTGTGCTCAAAGCCACATAATTCGTTTCATGCTACACCAAGAAACCATGGAAGATCCCAAAGTGAAGCAACACCTGAAGGTTCTCTTTCTATCCACTACGCTCCCTATCCAATCAGAGTCAATATATTCCTGCCATATCATATCAATATTGGAATTATATCTCAGACCATGTTGAAATGTGCCTCACAAGTATCTCAACACATGATTCACAACAATCTAGTGTGTCTATCTCGATTGGCTCATAAATTGGCTAAGTGCACTCAATGCATAGGAAATATCTGGTTTGGTGTTAACCAGATACATCAATGATCCAATTAGTTGCCTGTATGAGGTCGGATCAGTCTCGTCGGAATCAAAAGAAGAGACACGTGTTTCTTCATATTTGTCATCATTGGTTTAGCCATGGGTTTACAGTTTGGCATCCCAAACTTTTTCAATATCTCAACTGTGTACTTCCCCTGACTTAGGAATATATCATCATTTCCTTGCCACAAATCTAGTCCCAAGAAGTAGTGAATCATACCAAGGTCCTTCATCTCAAACTCAGAGGTCAACACATACTTGCACTAAATAATAAATCTCTCTGTACCTGCGAGGAATAAATCATCAACGTAGAGGACAAGAATTAGGGCCTCACCATTAACAGTTTTGTAGTATAGGTTGGGATCAACAACAATTTTGTTGAAGCCCAAACTCATCAGATGTCCATCAATCCTTGCATACCAAGATCGAGGTTCTTGCTTGAGTCCATACAGGGCCTTCTTCAACTTACACACATGAGACTCCTTCTCATGTATGATGAAACCATCTGGTTGCTCGATGTATATTTCTTCCTTAATATCTCTGTTGAGAAAAGTTTTCTTCGCATCCATCTGATGCAATTTTCAACCCATGGATGTTTCGAGGGAAATAATCGTCTAGATAGAAGTGTATCGAGCAACAGGAGCAAATGTCTCCTCATAATCTATTCCCTCCATCTGGGAGAATCCTCTAGCAACAAATCTCATTTTGTGCCTCTTGATGCTCTCGTCAACTATGTGTTTGATCTTGTAGATCCATTTGGAAGTCACTACAAACTTCCTCTTAGGTCTTGGAACAATATCCCACACATCATTCTTCATGATGGATTGATACTCCTCCATAATGACATCTCTCCATACTGGATCACTAGCTTCCTCATAACAGGAAGGCCAAAAACAAATGAATGACATGGCTCATATCTGTGGCATAGCATGCATATCTATGAGGTCTCTTTCTCTCTCAGAAGGTACCACGAGGAGCTGCAATTCCTTATGCCTCCTGTAAAGTCTGAAGATCCCATTTAGGTATCTTTCGACCTACTGCAATATCTCTGGGAACATCAACTGGAGGCACATGATCAATGGGATCAATAGGCTCAACTGTATCCCTCTGAACTACTGGAGTGTGAGGGGGAAAAGGCACCATCTCTTCCTGTCTCTCACTTTCAATATCCATGTGAGATCCTCTAGATCTCTTGAATGATACCTCCTCTCAAGGGTAACATCCCTACTCACCTCAATCTATCTCTGACCAGGGATGTAGATTCAGTATGCATTCGAAGACTCATTGTACCACACAAAATGTACCCTGTTTTTTTTCCTTGTTGATTTGAAGTTCAAAAGAGCATACTGTTTGAGCATGAATTGTTGTCCTGACTGATTCATCATTTAACCAAACAAGTGCAAGGGACTTCGTTGATCTGTGGGCATGTTAGAACATTCCCTTGTCTAACTAGTGCTCTCATTGGCCAAGCATGACCAAACATCCTTGTTCTTACTTGAGAACAAGGTCGTCTGACCTAATCTCTTAAAACTTTCAAAATCCTTTTGCATTTCAGCCTTTTCCATATAGAATGGATTTGAAAGGAACTCTAGATTTTCTTCAAACCACGTTTTATTCTTGATTGATTTACATATCCTACGTAATGATCCAGTTAAATATGTGATTCTTTCATTTGCGGGTGTTGCCTCTGCATAGGAGTGTAAAGCCACCAATCCAAGAAAACAATATGTCCAAATAACCTTTCCAATACATTTCTAAAGAACCTTCAACAATAGCTCCAAATGGGATTCTACTCTGAATTGAGATCTTCAACGAAGATTCTAACTTCGAATTTAGAAAGTACCACCAAATGCCTGTAAATTCAGAACATATTGTAACTTGGGTTCCATTTTCGGTTACAACTATAGAGAATTCTTCTGCTCTATATACTTAGAGTTTTCAACTTCAATTGAAGTATTGATGCTAAAACTTATAACTCGTCGATTCAAAGGATGGACCTGCCACATCCCATTTAGTTCTCGTAGCTCTAGTCCGACCGCTATTTACAGAGAATTCAATCCTTGATCAAACATTACAGGGAAAAGGATTTTATGGTGCATTGGGATTTTGCGGTGCACACAACCACAACCACTAGAAGAATCAAGTACCCAAGATCGAAGACACAAAGAAGAAAAGTATAAGGTTTCTCAACACGAGCATCATCCAACAATTCAATGTCAGACTCATGTTTCTGACATCATGGGCAGCAGATGAACTTTGATCTACAACTCGATCTCTCTAACGAATCCTTGGTGTGCCCTCTTTCTCTTTCTTGGAGACACAAACAACAGGTCCCCCATTGTTGTGCCTGTATTCATCCAAAGGGCTGCTATCATCCCTAGCATCAGTCGGATCATTGATTCTCTTAGATCAACAAACTCCATCGAGTTGAATTTGATTTCCACTGAATGGATAGATGCCAAATGAACTATATATCCATACATATATATGTATAGATCCTAGTTAAACTTAGATCTTTTTGTAATAGTCTGAATGGAAACTGATCCTAGTTAAACTTAGATCTTGTTGTAATAGTCTGAATGGAAACTACACTTTCACCATAGGTGATGTACCTTTTCATTTACCTGGGCCCTCCTATAAGGGAGTCAAGATCAGTCCTCCTTTGATACCATGTTGTTGTTATTCCTATAAGATATGATTGTTATTTTATTACAATGATGAGTGTTCCTTATATAGGGAACATAAGGTGACCATCCATGAAAGGATGCGTCCCTTGAATAATCAATAACTATTTATTATTATCATTTACTTATTATATACTATATTTAATAATCAATAATAATTATATTATTAATTATTATCTTTAGAGAATGTCTTCCCGATGTTGTCCAAACATCAACATCAACAAAGTGATGTAGGGACCATTCTTCTAATCTGGACATACATCCTAGAAGAATAACTTTCCCAACATATGCTAAAAGCCCCACAATGGGATATAAGGAACATTCTTGTAATTCAAACCTATGTCCTAGGAGAATGTCAGTTCTCCCAGATATTGAAATCCATGCCATGGGCTACAGAGACCATTCTTACAAGAATGTCAGTCTCGAACTATTTTCTAATAAGTTCATATGTACCGTAGAGATCAATCTCTACCCATATTCCTTAGAAAATATTGGTCCCATATCAACCACCCTAATCGAGACGTCATGTCCTTAGGGGGAAAACTATTTAACCCGATCGGGCCAATAACTAAGCCTTAGGATAATATTGGTCCTAATTTTTTTTCCTAATCAGGCCAATAACTATGCCTCATGAGAATATTGGTCCTAAAACATTTTCCTAATCAAGCCACAATATGTGATTTAGGAAAATACCAGTCCATGATACGTCAACAATCTGCCAACCTATAATATTCTCCATAGGGATAATGTATGTCCACCAACAATCTGTTCTTCTTGGACCATTCTCCACCTAGATAATGTCTTTCCACCAGTACACTAATTATCCATCTAGTCGAAAATCATCTCCAACACTAGTGGTAGTCTCCATGGAAATCAAATAGTAAGATATAGTTGCTACAATGCCATCCAATAGAACACAATTGTGTCTATCCATATTAGTACACAACTACTTCCTATTGGTACACAACCATTCCTAGTAGCACACGACTAATAACCAATGACACACAGTCACTACCAGTGGAACACATCCATCACAATAGCATAAAACTACTATCTAGAGACATACATTCTCCAAAACAATCAAATTATATCATCTAATATCATCTTGCACCAACAGTTTCATCAAATGCATCACCTCTAAGCTGTACTAGCATGATGTGAATGAATCATATCCAAGTGGTATTGGCATGATCTTGAGTATACTCTACATAATCTCTAAGTCGTACTAGCATGACATATCTAGAATGATGCCAATGCATCATATCTAAGTTGTTTGCCACCTCTAAGTTTTACTTGCATTATGTAGATCAGTGCCTCACTGTGTCACCTCTAAGCTGTATGATAATCTTTAAGTCGTACTAGTATTACATATCTAGCATGATGTGAATGAATCATATATAATTTTTATGACACATATAAGTTGTACTCACATGGTCATATCTAGCATGACATGAGCCCCCTGCATCATATCTAAAATGTATGGTCATCTCTAAGCCTTACTAGCATGACATATCTAGCATGATGTCAATACATCATATCTAACCTATAATCGCATGGCCATATCTAGCATGATGCATCTCACCAACATTGTCTCTAATCTGTACTAGCATGACATATCTAGCATGATGTCAATACATCATATCTAAGCTGTATGCCACCTCTAAGTTGTAATAGCATGATGCTCCTCAGGCCACTGTACCAACAACTCCAACCATCTGTAACATATCTAATATGTACTAGCATGATCATATCTAGCATGATGCAAGCATCATCTATATGCTGTATGACCATCTCTAAGATGTACTAGCATGATACAGATCCACAACTCACTAACAATCCATGATGCCACATATCAGAGCTCCATCCCAACCAAGGAAGTCATAACCTCCCTTTCAACCAAGGGAGAAATATCCATGAGCCACATCTTGTCCCTCAAGTATGCAAAATTTATCTTGGACCAAGACTTTATCAAAATATCTGCAATCTGCTCATCATTGGAGATATACTATAGAACCACTTCTCCCCTTTGGACTTTATCATGGAGAAAGTAGTACTTGATCTCAATGTTCTTTGACCTATTGATGCAGGAGCATCATCCACATCAAGTGAGCGTGGGGGCAAGCGCCACACATTTTGAGCATATGTTAAATTGTTTAAAAACTTTTGAAGAGTGGATGCGCCAAACTTAAATGTGATAGTTAAGGAGAGGTGTACTTATGCATTATATAGGACCTTGAGATATCCTCTCTCGTCCATAGTAGGTAGAAGGCATTTATGTAAGTAGGTAGAATTGAATATTAGATTAGACAGTTTTAGAAGGAGTAGAGGGAAAATGGATATAGACACCCTCATTGTGTGTTGTAACATAGTTAGAAGCATTGGAGCATAGAAGAGAAGCAAAGAGCTATGTAGAAACACCCATGTACTGATATTTGGATTAATAGAAAGAGGTTGATTCAAATTCATGGTTTTGTGTTTATTCTTTGTGTATTGATGCTGAATGATATGCTCATGAATGTTTGCTTCTTGGTATAAATTTTCTTTTATATACTGTGTATGTGATTTCATGGTTTGAGTTTGAAGTCTGGAAGGAAGAAGGAATGAGTTTCAATTGTTTCTCTGTCTGAGAAAGATTCCTACAAGGAATGCAGTTGAATTGTCCTCAGGGAGTGCGTCGACAAGGAGTTCAGAGGGTTGTCTCTGAAAGCTTAGGAGAGGTAGCGGTTGTTCTCATTTCCTCAGAGTGTGGTCAGGCATAGGTGTCACGCAAGGAGTGCGTAGGCCAAGGAGAGTCTCAGGGTTGTGGACCTGAGCCAAGTATCGAAGGACTACTGCTGCAGGCATGCGCAGAGTCTAAGTAGTTGACATTTGAAGGTGTCCGAAGGTTGCGTAATGAGTGCGCGCCAGAGTCTTTTCTAAAGCTCAAAATTGTGAGGAGCTCAAGAGGAGTAAAGCCTTTAAAAACATTGAGGGGCACCGGAAGTTTGTAGCGCAAGCGGATAGGTCCAGGGAGGAATCCTTGGTTTCCTTTGTAGAAATCACTAGGGGAAAGAGATCGACGGTCAGAAATTTGTGGAGAGAATTAGCGAAATCCCGCTATTCGTCATATCTGCCAGAGAAGTGAGGAGTTATGGTTGCATCGGAGTTCAAGCTTAGGAGATTGTGGACCACCAGATCTTCCCATAGACACCCATCAGCCGCTGGATTGACAAGGAGTTGCACGAGGTTTAAGCTTCGTGAACGGGAGGAGGAAAGTTTCAACAAGAGGTGTGGCCATCGGAATTTTGGAATTCGCAAAATCGGGAGTCACGAGGACGAGTGATTGGGAATTTTCATAGTGAAAATCCCAGAATCACTCTGAGCCATCCATATTGAGGAGACAGGTGGCAATCATCGAGAGCCTGTTAGCATTTCAGCAACCGGGGTTCTAAGTTGAAAAAGGACTTGTGTCATCGAGGCATTGAAAGTCTTGAAATCCTGAGGTTGAATCAGGACCGCCCATCTTGAGAGGACACGTGGTGAAGCTCTAAGATCTCAAGAAAAGTCTCGAAAGGGAAGACTCCATCGGAGTTTCGGGATTCAGCAAATCGAAGGTTCTGAGGGAAAAGGATCGAGAAAATCCATGTTGAAAACCCCGTAGATGATCGGAGCCATCCATCAGTTGGGATGCATGTCAGAAATCCGAGGGAAGTCAGGAATTGAAATTTCACGAGTCAGGGAGACAAGGAAGACTTGCAACTTGGAATCGCGAAGCCTGATTTTCCAAAAGGAAGGAGAGCTCCATGTGGGACCCAACTAACATCATCTTGTCAGAACGAGGCATCAGGAATTTGAAGTCACTGAGACCCCGAGAGAAAATCAGGGCTGCTGATATCTAGAGGACGCGTGGTCAATATCGAAGCCTTTGGGAAATTCCCCGAAAGGAAAAGTCAATTGTCGGGAAATCGAGAGTCAGGAAATCGGGAATCCTGTGGATAAGAGGCCCAATACATATTGACACTCAAAACCCCAAATCCTGATAAGAGATAGGATTGTGGTCATATAAGGTAGGGTCGTGTGGACTAGGAGCATAGTCAGGAGGGGCTGAAGAAAAAAGGAAGCACATCGGGATATCGGAGATCGGGGATTCGAGGAAGCAAGTGTTGGTGACATCGGGGATTGGAAAACCTTGAAACCTGATTGTTATTTTCTATTGAGAATGGAGAAATGCTCAGGCCTAAGGGCTGTAATGAGTAGGACAGACCTATGGGTCAAATATTAATAAGGATTCCAGGGGAGAATCAAAGGAGCCACTCCAGCTCGAGGGTAATTTAGAACGATCCTTAAGACAGGGAGGTCAGGCGTGGGACCTGCTGAGGTAGGTGCCTGGGAGGATGCCATCAAGTAGTATCAGATCTTAGAAAAGATTATTTTCTTTCTGTAGCAAGAAGAAGGAAGATTCACCATGCCATCGAGAAGGAGAGATAGACAATCACCCGATCCAAAGGAGGAAAGGGAGACGTCTAGAGGAAGGGGTAGACAGGTGTAGAACCCAGAAGTAGAAAGAGATTTGCATAACATACGTGCCAGACTTGTGGACATGGAGATAAGACAAAAATGCACAACTGATGTAGGAGATATCAGTGAGTCTGAAAATGAAGATGATGCTAGACGTGGAGAAGAAGAAATCACAACAGAGGATGCAACAAATGAGCGCTTACTTAAATCTATTGCAAGAATGGGTGCAAAGGCGAAGATGGACATTCCAGTTTACGAGGTAAATCTGGATGTAGAAGAGCTTCTAGATTGGATTAGAGCTCTAGACACCTACTTTGACTATGAAGATGTCGAAGAAGACAACAAGGTCAAGCATGCTGTCATGAGATTAAAAGGACATGCAACATTGTGGTGGGATGAACTACAAGAAGACAGGTGTTGCCAAGGAAAGCAGAGAATTAAGAGTTGGGACAGGATGATTGCAAATATGAAGGCAAAATTCATCCCCAGGGATTACCATATTACTCTATTCAGGAGGATGCAGAACCTGAGACAAAAGATGATGTCAGTAAAGGAATATACTGAGGAATTTTATAGGTTGAATATCAGAGCAGGTCATCGTGAAAGCAATGATGAAAAGGTAACTAGGTATATGAATGGCCTTTGATATGAGATTCAGGATGAGATGAGTATGTTGACCATCCGAATGATGGAAGATGCTTATCAGATGGCTCTGAAAGCAAAGTCAAAGAGGCTGAGGCAGAAGTCAACCCAGAGGCAAATCTGTTGTCCAGGACAGAAACCAGCAGCCCAAGGAAAACTGGAAGAAACCTCAGACTTGAAATGAGAGAGGTGGAAGCTCATAGCGAGGGAAATATGTTGAACAGAGAGGACAACATACTGAGCAAAGAGGAGGGTATGCTAATAATAATACTTTTCCTTGTACTAGAGGTAGGGGAAGAGGCAGAGGTGGAGTAATTACATGCTTCACATGTGGAAAGAATGGACACAAGTCTTATGAGTGTCCTGATAAAAAGAAAGAGGGTGGAGAAACTCACATCGCCGAAGCACAGGGGCGAAGTGTTGAGGCAAAGGATGCTGAAGGTGGAAGATCACTGATGATGCGGAAAGTTCTTTTGACACCAGAAAGGGAGGTGGAGAGTTCAGTCCAAAGGACTAGAATTTTTCGGATTGCTTGCAAAACCAAGGATAGAGTGTGCAAGGTCATTGTGGATAGTGGTAGCACAGATAATCTCGTTTCAACCGATATGGTAGAAAAGCTGGAGCTGGAGACGATTGAACATCCGGGCCCATACAAAGTTTCATGGCTACAAAAGGAACATTAGGTAAATGTCACTAAACAATGTTTAGTTGAATTTAAGATAGGAGGATATAACGATAAGATCTTGTGTGATGTTATTCCCATGGACGTTTTTCATCTATTGCTGGGTAGACCATGGAAATATGACAGAAATGTGATTCATGATGGGAGGATGAACACATACACCTTAGAGAAGAATGGGAGGACACACATGTTGCTTCCAATTAAGGATAAGGAGGTGAAGCCGGAAGTGAGCAACACAGTACTTCTCATGAGTGGGAAATAACTTCTTAATGAGGTTAAGAAAAAGGAAGATCCACAGTTCTTTGTGGTCAGAAAACCGAGGATTGTTTTGACTAGCACAAGAGTGGATGATTTACCAAAAGAGATTCAGGAACTGCTAGAAGAGTTCTCTGATATAGTAGTGGACGAATTACCTCGTTCATTGCCACCAATCAGAAGTGTGAGTCATCATATTGATCTCATACCAGGAGCTAGTTTTCTGAACAAATCTGCGTACAGGTTGACGCCGCAAGAGAATGAAGAGTTTAAGAGGCAAGTCCAAGATTTGTTGGACAAAGGTTTGGTTAGAGAGAGCTTGAGTCCATGTGTTATTCCAACAGTACTCAGTCCGAAGAAAGACGGAGGCTGGAGGATGTGCACTGATTCAAGAGCCATTAACAAGATAACCATCAGGTATAGGTTTCCATTGCCGAGGATGGATGACCTGATGGATTGCTTGAGTGGAGCAAAGTATTTTTCAAAGGTTGATTTGAAGAGCGGTTATCACCAGATTCGCATGAGAGAAGGCGATGAATGGAAGACAACATTCAAAACAAATGAAGGGTTGTATGAATGGCTTGTTATGCCATTTGTCTTAACAAATGCACCAAGTACCTTCATGATTTTGATGAACGAAGTCCTGAAGGAGTTCATCGGGAAATTTTTCATTGTGTATTTGGATGACATACTGATTTTCAGTAAGACAACAACGGAGCATCTGAAGCATTTGGCTATAGTGATGTAGAAATTGCAGCAGGAGAAGTTGCTAATAAACATGAAGAAGTCCTCATTCATGAAGACAAAACTCATTTACTTGGGATTTGTTATTTCTGCAGATGAGTTGAGGATGGATCCAGATAAGGTGGAGGTAATAAAAAATTGGCCATCGCCGAAGAATATCTTTGAGGTGAGAAGTTTTCATGGATTGGCCAGTTTCTGCCGAAAGTTCATCAGGAATTTCAGTGGAATTAGCGCAACGATGATGGATACCGTGAAGAAAATACACAAGTCTTTTCACTGGACTAAAGAGGATGAGAAAAGTTTCAATTTGTTGAAGAGGAAGATCACGGAACAACCAATTCTGGTGTTGCCGGATTTCCAGAAGACATTTCAGGTGAAATGCAATGCAAGTGGATTTGCGATTGGGGCAGTCTTGAGTCAGGAAGATAGACCAATAGCATACTTCAGCGAGAGGCTGAATGAAGTGAAGTTGAAGTAATCTACTTATGATAAGGATTTTTATGCTATCATACAAGCATTAAAGAAATGGAGGCATTATTTGATCCCGAAAGAGTTTGTTTTATATAGTGATAATCACACGCTGCAGTTTGTGACTCAATAGGAAAATTTGAATCAGAGACATGTAAAATGGGTTGAATATATGCAGAATTTCACTTTTGTGATTAAACATATTTCTGGTACTGCTAACAAAGTTGCTGACGCTTTGAGTAGGAAGTGTTTGCTGTTGCAGGAGTTCAAAGTCAAAACATTGGGTTTTGATGATCTCAGGGACATGTACGCAAATGATCAGGATTTTAAGGAAGCGTATGAAGCAGATAAGAATCCAGTTCTTAGAGATAGGAGCCAATGGGAAGAATACATGATCTAGGAAGGATTGTTGTTTAAGGGAAATCAACTATGTATTCCGAATTGCTCCGCGAGGGACAATCTGCTGAAGGAGAAACACAATGGAGGATTGGTCGGACACTTCAGTCATGACAAAACATTCGAAAAGTTGAATGAGTCATATTTTTGGTTGGGAATGTGAGCAGAGGTCAAGATATTCGTGGAACGATGCAGAATTTGCCAACATTCGAAGGGAAGAAAGAAAAATGCAGGGTTTTATCAACCATTGCCCATACCAGAAAGGCTGTGGGATGAAATTAGCATGGATTTCATATTGGGGTTGCCAAGGACGCAAAGAGGATTTGATTCGATCTTTGTGGTGGTGGATAGATTTTCCAAAATGGCACACTTCATTCCATGTCAGAAAACCGGTGACACAACTCACATTGCGAACCTATTTTTCAAAGAAGTCATTCGACTTCACGACTTACCAAGGAGTATAGTTTCGGATAGAGATATGAAGTTCATAGGGCATTTTTGGAGAACCTTATGGAAGAAGCTGGGAACTAACTTTTCTTTAAGTTCAGCTTATCATCCTCAGACGGATGGACAGACAGAAGTAGTGAACAGAAGCCTGGGAGACTTGCTGAGAAGCCTGGTAACAGAGCACCACAACAGTTGGGAAAATATATTGCCGTAGGCAGAGTTTGCATATAACGACTCAGTGAACAGAAGTACAAGACAGAGTCCATTTTAGATTGTTTATGGCATACAATCGAGGGGAATTTCTGAATTGAGGGATTCAGAACAGAATGCAACTAGGAGTGCTAGTGCAGAATATTTCACAGAAGCGATGAAGGAGCTTCACAGCCGAGTGAAGGAGCGGTTGCAGAATTCAAGTCAGGAGTATAAGCGGAGAGAAGATCAACACAGAAGACAACTTCAATTCAAAGTTGGTGACTTGATTTTGGCACATATAATAAAGGAAAGGTTCCCGAGAGGAATGTATAATAAATTGAAGATGAAGAAGATCGAACCATGTAGGGTCTTGAAGAAAATTGGAGAAAATGCTTATGAGAGTGAATTACCCGATGGGATCGGAATTTCTCCGATATTCAATGTCTCAGATTTATACCCATACAAAGCTAAGGAAGAAGGAACAAATGATGAATAGTCAGAGGTTCAATGGAAAAAATAGATGCCAGTTATAGATAAACCACAGATGGAGCGGATACTGGATAAACGAGTGGGTAAGAAGACTAGAAGGAAAGAATACTTCGAATATTTGGTCAAGTGGAAAGGCCATCCAGTTGAAGATGACAGCTGGGAGAATGAAGCAGAGATTCAGAAGCATGGAAAGACCGTGCAAGAGCTCATGGACAGGAGCTCATGAAGATTTTCAAGCGAGGGAGTATGATGCAGGAGCATCGCCCACATCAAGCGAGCATGGGGGCAAGCGCCACACATTTTGAGCATATATTAAATTGTTTAAAAAATTTTGAAGAGTAGATGCACCAAACTTAAATGTGATAGTTAAGGAGAGGTGTACTTATGCATTGTATAGGACCTTGAGCGATCCGCTCTCATCCATAGTAGGTAGAAGGCATTTATGTAAGTAGGTAGAATTGAATATTAGATTAGACAGTTTTAGAAGGAGTAGAGGGAAAATGGATATAGACACCCTCATTGTGTGTTGTAACATAGTTAGAAGCATTGGAGCATAGAAGAGAAGCAAAGAGATATGTAGAAACACCCATGTACTGATATTTGGATTAATAGAAAGGGGTTGATTCAAATTCATGGTTTTGTGTTTATTCTCTGTGTATTGATGCTGAATGATATGCTCATGAATGTTTGCTTCCTAGTATGCATTTTCTTTTATATTCTATGTATGTGATTTCATGGTTTGAGTTTGAAGTCTAGAAGGAAGAAGGAATGAGTTTCAATTGTTTCTCTGTCTGAGCAAGATTCCTGCAAGGAATGCAGTTGAATTGTCCTCAGGGAGTGCGTCAACAAGGAGTTCAGAGGGTTGTCTCTGAAAGCTCAGAAGAGGTAGAGGTTGTTCTCATTTCCTCAGAGTGCAGTCAAGCACAGGTGTCGTGCAAGGAGTGCACAGGCCAAAGAGAGTCTCAGGGTTGCGGACCTGATCCAAGTATCAAAGGACTACTGCTGCAGGCGTGCACAGAGTCGAAGTAGTTGATATTTGAAGGTGTCTGAAGGTTGCGTAAGGAGTGCGCGCCAGAGTCTTTTCTAAAGCTCAAAATTGTGAGGAGCTCAATGGGAGTAAAGCCTTTGAAAATATTGAGGGGCACCAAAAGTTTGTAGTGCAAGCGGATAGGTCTAGGGAGGAATCCTTGGTTTCCTTCGTAGAAATCACCAGGGGAAAGAGATCGACGGTCAAAAATTTGTGGAGAGAATTAGCGAAATCTTGCTAGTCGTCATATTTTCCAGAGAAGCGAGGAGGTTACAGCTGCATCGGAGTTCAAGCTCAGAAGATTGTGGACCGTCAGATCTTCCCATAGACACCCGTCAGCCGCTGGATTGACCAGGAGTTGCACGAGGTTTAAGATTCGTGAACGGGAGGAGGAAAGTTCCGACGATAGGCATGGCCATTAGAATTTCGGCATTTGTGAAATTGGGAGTCACGAGGATGAGTGATTGGGAATTTTCATAGTGAAAATCCCGGAATCAATCTGAGCCATCCATCTTGAGGAGACAGGTGGCAATCATCGAGAGCCTGTCGGCATTTCGGCGACTGGGGTTCTAAGTTGACAAAGGACTTGTGTCATCAAGGCATCGAAAGTCTCGAAATCCCAAGGTTGAATTAGGACCACCCATCTTGAGAGGACACATGGTGAAGCTCTAAGATCTCGGGAAAAGTTTCAAAAGGGAAGACTCCATTGGAGTTTCGGGATTCGGAAAATTGGAGGTTCTGAGGGCAAAGGATCGGGAAAATCCATGTTGAAAACCCCGTAGACGATCAGAGTCGTCCATCAGTTGGGACGCGTGTCAGAAATCTGAGGGAAGTCAGGAATGGGCATTTCGCGAGTCAGGGAGACAAGGAAGACTTGCAACTTGGAATCGCGAAGCCCAATTTTCTGAAAGGAAGGAGAGCTTCGTGTGGGACCCAGCTGACATCATCTTGTCAGAATGAGGCATGAGGAATTTGAAGTCGCTGAGACCCTGAGAGAAAATCAGGGACGTTCATATCTAGAGGACACGTGGTCGAGATCGAATCCTTCGGGAAATTCCACGAAAGGAAAAGTCAATTGTCGGGAAATCGAGAGTTGGGAAATCGAGAATCCCGTAGACAAGAGGCCCAATACATATTGACACTCAAAACCCCAAATCCCGATAAGAGATAGGATTGTGGTCATATAAGGCAGTGTCGTGTGGACTAGAAGCATAGCCAGGAGGGGCTGAAGCAAAAAGGAAGCACATTGGGATATCAGATATTGGGGATTCGAGGAAGCAAGTGTTGGTGACATCAGGGATTGGAAAACCCTGAAACCCGATTATTATTTTCTATTGAGAACAGAGAAGCAATCAGGCCTAAGGGCTGTAACGAGTAGGACAAACCTATGGGTCAAATATTAATAAGGATTCCAGGGGAGAATCAAAGGAGCCACTCCGACTCGAGGGTAATTTAGAACGATCCTTAAGACAGGGAGGTCAGGCGCGAGACCTGCTGAGGTAGGTGCCTGGGAGGACGCCATCACCTATCATGGAACATCGAATTCTCTGAGAGATTCACATAGATTTGGTTATCATAATATATAGTGGTCAAATCCATCACCTGATCAAACAGTCTAGAAACCGGCTTATAGAGCCACACTGCTTTCGTAGAAGCATCACACACTACAATATACTCTTCTTCTGTAGTGCTGAGTGCAATGGAATTCTATTTTCTGCTACCCCATGATATAATAGCAGATCCCACATTGAAACACATACTAGAAGTACTCTTTCTATCATCCACACTCCCAACCCAATTTGAATCAGTAAATCCATGCAGTTGTACATTGCTGTTTGAGGAATATCTCAAACCATAAATTATCATCCCACTAAGATATCTCAAGATAGGTTGTGCAACTATCCAATTCTCTTGTCTAGGTTCCACTTGTAACTGGAACATGTTCACAACAAATCAAATGTCTAGCCTAGTATTCACCAAGCACATCAAGGGGCCAATCAACTACCGATACAGGGATGAGTCTACTGAATCAGAATCAAAGTTTCTCAACTTAATCAAATCTGTTACTATGGGAGTTGCCATGGATTTTCAATCCATCATCCCAAACTTCTGAAGGATATTTAGAATATAATTCCCTTTTCCTAGGAAGACTTCGCCATGTTTCTTCCATACTTCTAATCCCAAATAGTAGTTCCTGAGACCAAGATCCTTCATATCAAATCCAGTGGCTACCTCCTTCTTACACCAAATAATGAGAGGCTATGCACCTTCTAGGAACAAATAATCAACATATAATAGAAGAATCACAGGTGCATTATTCAAAAATTTGTAATAGATATTTGGATCGACACGACTCTTGGAAAATCCAAGTCTTGTCAAGTAGTGATCAATACATGCATACAAAGCTCTTGGAGCTTGCTTGAGTCCATACAAGGCCTTCTTCAATATGCATACATGGGTTTCTCTTGGGTGTACCTTAGAACCTTGAGGTTTCTCTATGCATACTTCTTCCTTAATCACTCCATTTAGAGAGGAAGTCTTTACATCCATTTTATGTAAACTCCAACCCATCGATGCTGCTAGATACATGATGGATCTAATAGATGTATATCTGGAAACCAGAGAAAACGTCTCAGCATAATCTTCTCCCTCCTGTTGATAGAATACTCTATCCAAAAATCTCTCCATGTACTTATTGATACTTCTATCCATTACATGTTTTATCTTGTAAATCCATTTAGGCACAATTTCACATACATCAATTTTCATGATTGATATTCTTCCATATCAACTTCCTTCTATTCTTTCTTCTTGACTTCTTCTCCAAAGGTGGAAGGTCCTGTAACTGGAATATTGTTTTGAATTCTTGCTTTCTCTACTTCCTTTATAATTGATACTTGGTGAGACTATATGCTTCAACACTAATGAAGTCATATGATCCATGCTAGCAACTGTCATTGTAGCTCGTTCCTAGAGTTATCACCTATGACCTGCTTAGAACAAGAACAATAACAAAGGAAAATAGTAGACAACATTCTTCAACACTATTCCAGTGTTGTGATCAATCATTCTTCCATAGTAACATATTTCCAGTATAATAGAATTTTAAAAAGAACATATCTATGGTAACAATAATGAGTAACAAATTCATGATGATCAATATATTATGATCAAGGTGAACTACCCGAGAGAAAAATAAGAAATATCTCTCTAGAGGAGATGTTAGTTCATTTTGAAAAAAAGTACAATAAGAATCTATATCAATAGTATTCACACGCCATCAAGTATTCATTACATCTAGCAGCAATAAAACCTTTCAAAGACTACTTTCACAATTTGTAATGTAGCAACTATCAATCTTCATATGTGCAAATTGGAAACTTATCAATTTAATCAAACCAGGAACCTGAAGCCTCAACTGCTATGGAGAGTGCACGTGTTCCTTTGAATGTACTAAATCCAATATCATTTCTTGGACAATGTCTCTAGTACATTCCCTAAAAACATACTCATGCTTTGCTAGATGATATAACTTGGAAAGCATATACAAGTGTATACCTTTGAAATATTTGTAGCATCATCAAACTTGTCTTTCTAAAATGAAACTAGACATCATCTTTACAAGAAGAGATTAGAAACTGAATTAGAAGGATCAATGATTAAAACAATCTAGAAACTCCAAAATTTCAACTTTGACCAGAAGTCAACCTTTGAATTTGACTTTGACCAAAAACTCAAAACTGACATTTTTTCTAGTTGAGGGTGCCAAGAAGTGTGCTCGGATAGGGCACACTAGGATGCCAAATAAATGTGCCAAACAATTCACTTTAGGTTCCCGAACAAATGGGTTAGGGTTTGTTTCCACCGTAAGATCTGACTGCAACTGCATTGCAACTGGTGGTATAACGAGCTTGACAATGAAATTCTCAATCTAACTTCCATTTGTTAGAATATATGAAGATAGTGTGGGCCCATAACCTGTTAAAATAATTTATGTGATCTTTTTCACGATAGAAAATAACTCTATCGTCACCCATCCATAGGCATGAATCCACCCCCGAGAACCTTAATCTTTGACATAATTAGTTTGGAAATCCATACTAGAACCAACAGATAAACCCTAGCTGCTAACTGCAACAACAATTCAATACAAGTAGAGTGCTACTTCTCCAAGGGTAGCCCACAAGAGAGAGAGTCTCCATATCCACAGAAAAAGTACCATACACAAATGAAACAACTACAACTGCACTACTCTCTCAAACTTGCGCCATACTTAGCAAGAATATCACCAAGATTATTGCTAAGAATATCACCAAGAGTTTCACCAAGAATATCACTTAAAGAGAGACCAAGACCAAGAGATGACCATACACCCTTATTCCTCCTTGTAGCTATAGTTGCATTTGCAACTGCGAATCCCCACAAGAATTGCGCTCTGACTGGGTGTACAAATGAGCTAAAATGTCCTCTATTTATATTAATCTATCCCGTGAATTTTCTGGCTGAGCCGACCTAACTTTCTGGTAATTATATTTTCTCTTTATATTTTTCCTATGGATTCGACTTGTCTTTCTAGAAGATAATATTCTAATATTATTTATCCTTCTAGGCTGACTTGTCTTCTAGGGTTTTCACACGTCTATTTAGGGTTTCCCTTACTTCTAGAATATTCCATTCTATTCAAAGGTTACACGTGGAGGTTAATACCTCCCACAAGTACCGTAACATCAACACTCCCTCCTAGCTAGGGGGTATTAATGGTAATGGTCTTGAGCACACACAGACCATTCTACGAGTAGCATCATCAAAGACACACCTCCACCTAGATAATGTCTATCCACCGACACTGACTATCCATCTAGTTGGAAATCATATCCAACACTAGTGGTAGACTCCATGGAAATCAAATAGTAACATATAATTACTACAATGGAATCCAATAGAACACAACTATGTCTATCCATAGTAGTACACAACTACTTCCTAGTGGTATACAACCACTCCTAGTAGCACACATCTACTAACCAATGACACACAGTCACTACCAGTGGAACACATCCACCATAGTAGCATACAACTACTATCTAGAGACATACATTCTCAAAAAAAAAAAATCATATCATCTAATATCATCTTGTGCCAACAATGTCATCAGCTGCATCACCTCTGATCCGTACTAACATGATCTGAATGAATCATATCCAAGTTGTACTGGCATGATCTGGAGTATCATCTACATCATATCTAAGTCATACTAGCATGACATATCTATAATGATGCCAATGCATCATATCTAAGTTGTATGCCACCTCTAAGATGCACTCGCATGATGTAGATAATTTCCTCACTCTGTCACCTCTAAGTTGTATGATAATCTCTAAGCCGTACTAGCATGACATATCTAGCATGATGCAAATGAATCATATATAATTTTTATGCCACATATAAGTTGTACTCACATGGTCATATATAACATGACATGAGGCCCCTGCATCATCTCTAAGATGATGGTCATCTCTAAGATGATGGTCATCTCTAAGACATACTAGCATGATGTCAATACATCATATCTAAGCTTTACGCGTATGGCCATATCTAGCATGATGCAACTCACCAACATCATCTCTAATCTGTACTAGCATGATGTAAATACATCATATCTAAGTTGTATGCCACCTCTAATCTGTACTAGCATGATGCTCCTCAGGCCACTGTATCAACAACTCCAACCATCTATATCATATCTAAGATGTACTAGCATGATCATATCTAGCATGATGCAAGCATCATCTCTAAGTTGTATGACCATCTCTAAGCAGTATTAGCATGATATAGATCCACAACTCACTGATAGTCCATTATGCCACATATCAAAGCTCCCTCCCAACTAATGAAGTCATCTCCTCCCTTTCAAGAAAGGGAGAAATCTCCATGAGCCCCAACTTGTCCCTCAAGTATGCAAACTTTATCTTGGACAAATGCTTCATCAAAATATCTGCAATCTTCTCATCAGTGGAGATATATTGGAGAACCACTTCTCCCCTTTGGAATTTATCATGGAGAAAGTAGTACTTAATCTCAATGTGCTTTGACCTATCATGGAACATTGAATTCTCTGAGAGCTTCACATAGATCTAGTTATCACAAAATATCATGGTCGAGTCCATCACCTCATCAAACAATCCAGAAACTAGTTTACAGAGACACACTGCTTCCATACAAGCATCACACACTACAATATACTCTTCTTCTATAGTGTTGAGTGCACTAAAATTCTATTTTCTACTAGCCCATGATATCATAACAGATCCCAAATTGAAACACATACTATAAGTACTCATTCTATCATCCACACTCCCTACCCAATTTGAATCAGTAAATCCATGCAGTTGTACATCATTGTTTGAGACATATCTCAAACCATAAATTATCATCCTAGGAAGATATCTCAAGATATTCTTTGCAACTATCCAATGCTCTTGTCTAGGTTCCACCTGTAACTGGCTCAACATGTTCACATGAAAGAAAATTTCCAACCCAATATTCACCAAGTACATCAAGGGGCCAATCAATTGTTGGTACAGGGATGAGTCTAGTGGATCAAAATCAGAGTCTCTCAAATTCCTCAAATATGTTACCATGGGAGTTTCCATGGATTTTCAATCCATCATCCCAAAATTCTGAAGGATCTTTACAATATAATTCCCTTGTCCTAGGAAGTCTTCAGCACGATTCTGCCATACTTCTAATCCCAAATAGTAGTTCATGAGAACAATATCCTTCATATAAAATTCAATGGCTAACTCCTTCTTACACTGAATAATGAGAGGCTTTGCACCTATTAGGAACACATCATCAACATATAACAGTAGAATCACATGTGGATTATTCACAACTTTGTAATAGAGATTTGGATCAGCATGACTCTTGGAAAATCCAAGTCTTGTCAAGTATTTATCAATACATGCATACTAAGATGTTGGATCTTTCTTGAGTCCATACAGGGCCTTATTCAATTTGCATACATCGGTTTCTCTTGGGTGTGCCTCAAAACATTGAGGTTTCTCTATGTATACTTCTTCCTCGATCACTCCATTTAGAAAGGCAATATTTACATCCATTTGATGTAAACTCCAACCCATTGATGCTGCTAGAGATAGGATGGCTCTAATTGATGTATATCTGGAAACCTGAGCAAACTTCTCATCATAATCTTCTCCCTCATACCGAGGGAATCCTCTAGCCACAAATATCTCCTTGTATTTATCGATACTTATATCCACTACATGTTTTATCTTGTAAATCCATTTAGGAACAATTTCACATACATCATTTTTCATGATTGATATTCTTTCATCACAACTTCCTTCTATTCTTTCTTCTTGACTGCTTCTTCAAAGGTGGAAGGTTCTGTAACTGGAATATGGTTTTGAATTCTTACTTTCTCTACTTCCTTTATAATTGATACTTGGTGACCATCTTCTTCAAAATTGATGAAGTCATATGATCCATGCTTGCAACTGTCACTGTAGCTTCCTCCTAGAGTTATCACCTATGACCTATTTGGAACAAGAAGAATAACAAAGGAAAATAGCAGACAACATTCTTCAACACTCTTCCAATGTTGTGTTCAATCATTCTTCCATAGTAACTTATTTGAAACAAACAAACACATCTCCATTGTATCCTCCATGAAATATTGTAAGATAACCTGCTTAATACAAGAACAATAAGAGTATTTCCAGTTTAATAGTAATTTCATAAGAACATATCTATGGTAATGAGAACGAGTAACAACTTCATGATGATAAATATAATATGATCAAGCTGAACTGCCCGAGAGAAAAATAAGAAATATCTCTCTAGAGGAGATGTTAGTTCATTTTGCAAAAAAATACAATAAGCATCTATATCAATAGTATTCATTACATCTAGCAGCAATAAAACCTTTCAAAGACTACTTTCACAATTTGTAATGTAGAAACTATCAATCTTCATATGTGCAAATTGGAAACTTATCAATTTAATCAAACTTAGAACCTAAAGCCTCAACTGTTATGGAGAGTGCACTTGTTCCTTTGAATGTACTGAATCCAAGATCATTGCTTGGACAAGGTCTCTAGTACATTCCGTGCAAACATACTCATTCTTTGCTAGATGATATAACTTGGAGAACATATACAAGTGTATACCTTTGACATCTTTGTAGCATCATCAAACTTGTCTTTCTAATATGAAACTAGACACCATCTTTACAAGAAAAGATTAGAAACTGAATTAGAAGGATCAATGATTAAAACAATCTAGAAACTCTAAAATTTCAACTTTGACCAAAAATTCAATTTGACCAGATGTCAACCTTTGAATTTGACTTTGACCAGTCAACCTTTAACTTTGACAAAAAACTCATACCTGACATTTTTTCTAGTTGAGGGTGCCAAGAAGTGTGCTAGGATAGGGCACACTAGGATGCCAAATAAATGTGCCAAAGAATTCACTTTAGGTTCCCAAACAAATGGGTTAAGGTTTGTTTCCACCGTAAGATTTGACTGCAACTGCACTGCAATTGGTGTTATAACGCGCTTGACAATGAAATTCTCAATCTAACTTCTAGTGGTTAGACTATCTGAAGATAGTGTGGGCCCATAACCTATTAAAATAATTTATGTGCACATTTTAACGATAGAAAATATCTCTATTGTCACCCATCCATAGGCATGAATCCACCCCCGAGAACCTTAACCTTTGACATAATTATTCTGGAAATCCATACTAGAACCAACAGATAAACCCTAGCTACTAAATGCAACAACAACTCAATACAAGTAGAGTGCTACTTCTCCAAGGGTAGCGCACAAGAGAGAGAGTCTCCATATCCACAGAAAAAGTACCATACACAAATGTAAAAACTACAATTGCACTACTCTCTCAAACTTGCACCATACTTAGCAAGAATATCACCAAGAGTTTCACCAATAATATCACCAAGAACATCACTTAAAGAGAGACCAAGACCAAGAGATGACCATACGCCCTTATTCCTCCTTGTAGTTGCAGTTGCAACTGCAACTGCAACTCCCCACAAGAATTGCACTCTGACTGGGTGTACAAATGAGCTAAAACATGCTCTATTTATATTAATCTATCTCGTGAATTTTCTGGCTGGGCTGACCTAACTTTTTGGTAATTATATTTTCTCTTTATCTTTTTCCTATGGATTCGACTTGTCTTTCTGGAAGATAATATTCTAATATTATTTATTCTTCTAGGCTGACTTGTCTTCTAGGGTTTTCACACATCTATTTAGGGTTTCCCTTACTTCTAGAATATTCCATTCTATTCAAAGTTACACGTGGAGGTTAATACCTTTTGCAAGTACCGTCACATCAACACTCCCTCCTAGTTAGGGGGTATTAATGGTAATGGTCTTCAGCACACACAGACCATTCTGCGAGTAGCATCATCATAGACACACCTCTACTTGGAGAATGTCTGTCCAGCAACACAGTAACTATCCATCTAGTTGGAAATCATATCCAACACTAGTGGTAGTTGTTGGTGTCCAGGTATGAACAATTTATTCACCCTTTTCCTACATTAATTTATCAATCTGGGTGTGTATCCTTTCAAGGCAACATGCAAGGTATATGCAGGGGCAAGAGTACAATTCGTTCTGGCCAAGGGTTTATAATTTAAGATTCAAAACATTACTATCAACTGGATTAACTACAACTTCTGAAAGGTACTCATAAGAATCATACGTTGTAACAACAAGCATAAGCTAAGAAATAACATACTGTAACAACAAGCATAAATTGCTAAATAACACATTGTAACAACAATCATAAAACTGATAAATAACACACTGTAATAGCACCTGATCAGAAGAGCGGGCCCAACTCTCTGATCAGGGCTACACTGGTTACAACAAAGATGAAAACAACAAAATAGGTAATTCTTTATAAATCTGAAAGGGTTATTACAATCTCAATGGGGACATCCCCAGTTACAGGAATAAACTGTCTTTTATACATCAAAAGGGAGAACAACCTCTTTCCCCAAAACATTGTAACCGTACCCGTAAAAATATACATTAGTTGGAGTAGCACCAGTACTAGATAGACAAGATCAACAAAATTCCCAAGATGGTTCAAGGATCTGTGACTCCAGCTGTGCGACCTCCTTTGGCTTGGTCATTTCTATAATCAAAACAAATGAACAATAGATCTGCCACGGGATGCTGAGGCCTTGATTCCTGTTCTCCAAAAGCTGAGGTCAAACATTGTTTTAGTGCTGCGAATAGGTAAAACTCCGTGACTTAACTTCATTAATAAAATATTCCAATAGACAGGGTAGGGGTATTTACCTCACGGTTTTAGCATAGTAAACATAGGTAAATAAGTGTAAAAAGGTCAAAAAGGTAATGGAAATGCGACAGAAAGATATCCCGATTTGGTGCCCAACATCTCCCCCTAACTAGCCTTCTGCATGCCCTCATGCAATTCACTTCTTCCACAGGTCTGGGTTTCGCTAACTGTGGGCTTCCTGAAAATGGGCGAGATCATATTCTTCGGCCATCTCTGTTCCTGGAACTTTAAAACCATCTGAGAGGTGGATTTCTTCCCACCAACCTTCCAGGACGATATATTATGGAGTGTAATCTTCTACTGGTAACCAAATAGTTGGAAACTGAAACCAGAGTCCCATCCATCAAATCCCGCTTATTCAGACACATGCCACATATCTGGGCACTCTGGGGAGAAGCCATGCAAAATTTGGTGCCCCAAAAGGTTCCTTGTTCCGGACAGCTGTAGGTTTCATCATCCACATTTTCTGAAAACAATCAAGGGCTTCTTCATGAAATGTGACTATTTTCTTAACGCAAAGATCAAGGCACCAATTTTGTGTGCTCAGCATTATGTTTCTATTCGCCTCAATTCCCAAAAAGGTGTTGTGTTTATTGAACATGGTGACTATCCTTTCAGGTTCTCCTCTTACCATAAATGACTTTGTAACCTGATTAGATTCAAATGTGCTAAAAGCCTTCTGCCAGCTGATCTGGTTGAAATTGTAAGAGGTGAGGGCCCTTAAATGAATGTCTCCCACTTATGGGACCGGATTGAAATCTCTGTCCAGGCACAACAGATATCCATGTAGGTAAAATTCACACATCAAATGATGAGTTGGCACGTCGTGTTGCCTCATTATTCGGAGGAATTGTACACCATTTTCTATCTTATAACTAATCTCATTTTTTATGCTCTCCATGCAGAATAGAAGAAAACGTTTATGCAAAAATAAAGAATAACTAGAAGCAGGGGGGCGACATGCCATCACCTCTTGCACCAAACTAAACATCTTCTCTTTATCTATTTTTAGTTCTACCTTTTTCTTTTCCAGCTGCTCCATATTGAGTTGCTTCTTCGCATGCCTTAATCTCATGATGTCCATATGCTCCACATATTCAAAAACAATTGTGGAGGCTCGTTCCTACGTTCTTCTGATTTCGTTTTTATACTGAGTCACAGTAGATTTCCAAGTCTGCACTTCGACTGTTAAGGCATGCTCACGATATTCAAACAATCGCTCAACCGGGTCTGTTTGAGTAGCATCAGAGGTTATGGCTGCCTGGTCCATCTGATTTTCTGTTTCTACTCCTATGGTCTTGGGATTTCTATCTTTATGCTTGTATTTCTTCATCCGCTCCTGCAATTTGTGTACCTATTTCCTTAGTTTCCTGACCTCCATCTTAAGCCACGTTGTCTCCTTCAATTGTAGCTGATGTTTTTGTTTGGCTGAGGGTCTTATGACCTTCTTGCCTAGCTCTTCCATTGGCTCATTCGTCGGGATCGCTTCGCTTGGTCCCTCCTCTTCACCTACAACTAATTCCTCTTGTTGCGGGCTCATCGTGATTGGTGGTGTCCTTGCGAGATGCTCTCCTACTGGTGTATCTGTTTGAGTATCATACACCTCGCACAGTTGTGGTTTTTGTAATAGAATTGGGGGAATGACGGGATCTTCTTCTAAACGCCGAAGGGAACGAGTTCACCTTGCTCCTTTTGGAATAAATGAGAAAAAGAGGAACTGGCAGGGATCTTCAATATTTAGTTTTGAGGTCGAAGCTGGTTCTTATGGTTCAATACCAAACTCATTCCCTAGTTCTCCCAACACTTCTTCCATGGGCTCTATGGTCAGGGTGGTCACGACCTCTTCTTCATTCTAGTTATCCTCCTCCATCGATTCCATGGTGACAATAGGTTCTTGTGGGGTACCCTCGGTCGCACTATCGATCAATTCACCTGCTCTTGTATGTTGTGACCCTGCTTCTATGGTTGTCATGCTATCAAATTGTTCTGCTAATTCCACAGGCGAGACTGGTTCTTGTGGGGTAGCCTCGACCGTGGTACTAGTGGGCCTTTCTGTGTCATCTTCCACATCTTCCATTGATTCCATGTTTTCAGCTTTCTCTTGAGGAGCAACCTCTTCTTCAAACGCTTCAGCTTCCATTTCCATCTCTTTCGGTTCCTCCTGGTCAACATAGTCATCTTCACCTGCATCTTCCTCCTCTGCGGCTTTTGGTTCATCTTCCTTAGCAGCCACAATGACTGCTACTTCTTCCTCTGTGGAGTCCCAAAACAGTTCCCATGGAATTGGGATTTGTCTTATGGCATTCATTACTAACAGTTGAACAAGCCCATGGTGGGTGATGGTTTCCAATACCTGTCACGACTCCTGAGCCGAATGTGCCATTAGGTGAAGGCTTCTCAATAAGAAATAAAGCATATTTAGTGAGAAAGCCTCTGCTTGGGGAAATCGCAGGTGGGTTAGTATTCAAAGATGGTATTTGAATATGGTGGAGTATCTTCCTTCACAAGTCATATATCTCATGACGAATTCTGCTACCTCCTTCCATGGATGCGGCAACGAATTTCAGTCATATCCTTGACCTTTCTACACAATACTTTCTCCTGCCTGTAAAAAGGCCTTGGGAAACTCTGGAAGGAAGGACCTTCTTGAAAAACATCGTTGTCCATTTTGAGGGAGTCCAATGACTTTTGCGATGGCTTCCTCTGTCACAGGAACTTCAATTCCGTGGACCCGAGAGATTTCTTCTCTCAAGTTGAGTGCGAATTCCATTGCAATTTCTTCGTTCGACCCTTTTAATATGTCAAAGTAAACATTCCAACCCGCGTTCTCAAAGACCTTCTATACCTCTTGATTGTTCCAAACTCTCGTTGTATCTTCAGGTTCATGCCACACAGATCATCCACCCATTGTTGCAGAGGCAGAGTTAGCACGACGAATGCAGTTAGCTGGTAGGGGAAAATGACAGGGCTCCAAACCATTGGCAACTGAAATAATGTCATATCTCTTTTGGGGGTGGCGGCTGAAACAACGCTAGTATGCTTAGAAATGATGACATATTGTGGTGGTACTGTCAGAAATTTAATGCAACGTGTTGGGGAGGTGACCACTTATGATTTTGCACGTACGAGTATGCATTTAACATATCAAGTTATGATTACAGAATACAAAATATCGAAATCATTAGATTTTGTTTGATGAGGATCGTGTGTCATAAATGTTTTTCATGGTATGCCATCATTTGTTATGACAGTCCCCTCCCCCCCCCAACTTAATTACGGGCGTCCATGGCACGTTATGATGTCTTTTTGGAATATTTTAATTAAATCCATAAAAGTCAATGGAGACGTACCTGGGGCCTACCTTATGGTGGAGTGGCAACACATAGTCTGACAGAGTAATGACAACATGATGTAATGGAAGCAAGGAGTAACAGTAACATCGAGTAGCAACGACGACATAATAACAATGAAGATGGAGTAGCGGTAGTTGCAGAGTAATAGCACAGGTGGAGTAAATATAGTTACAGAGTAATGACAGTTGCAGAGTAACAACACCGGCGGAGCAACAACAATTGTGGAGTAACAACACCATCGGAGTAACAACAATTGCAGAGTAACAACACTTCGTGAAGTAATCAGTGCACACCAGTGGAGTAACAACAACATTTTTATAGTAGTACTGGTGGAGTAACAACACCGAGTGTTACATTTCCCCTGGTCATATTCATTTGTTATCTCTGCAATAATACAAACAAGTAAACATTTATTATTATTATTATTATTATTATTTTAAGGCTTAGTGAGAGTGTCCTTCATTCCAACAATCATTAAATCAGATGAATCAGAGAGGTGTTTGACAAAGGAATTTCTAGAGGCTGGATGGTGGTATAGTTTTAGATGGTGTCTGTTTACTAAGAACGAGGTATGATTCTCGTCTATTGTAATTAATCTAACCGTTCCATTGTCGAACACTACATCCACTTGGTATGGCCCCATCCAGTGAGTGCAAAGCTTGCCTTTGAAATCCTTAAATCGAGAATCGTAAAGTAATGCTCAATCTCCCACATGAAACACCTTACTTTTGATAAATTTATCATGCCACTTCATTCTCTGCTGTTGAACAATAGTGGTCTTTTGGACAGCTACTAATTGAATCTCATCTAACTCATTTAGCTGTTCCAGTCAGTGTTTCTTTGCTTCTGATGGGTCTAAGCCTACTTCTAGAGCTGTCCTAATTGTACTGATCTCAAATTCCACTGGAAACAAGGGGACTTTCCCATAGAATAATTCAAATGGTGAAAACCTAGTGTTTTTCCATGTTGTTTTGTACACCCATAAAGCTTCTGGAAGTTTCTATGCCCAGTCCTGGTGATGCCTTGCTACTGTCTTTGTCAAGATATTTTCCAATACCTTGTTTGTGCTTTCTACTTGCTTGTTCACCTGGGGGTGATAGGGGGTTGTCACTCTATGCTTGACTCCAAATTTCTGCATCATCTTTCCTATCATGTGATATGTGAACTATGCTCCTCCATCCGACACAATTTCCCTTGGAGTACTGTATCGGGAAAAAAATTCTTCAAAAAGAAAGTCTGCCACTACTTGTTATGTTGCTCTTGTGACCACTCCGACTTCCACCCATTTAGTTACATAATCAGTGCAAACCAGTATGTAAGCTTTCTAATGAGAAGGTGGGTTGAAGGTTCCAACAAAATCAATGGCCCATTTCTCAAATGGTTCAAGGACTATCTGGGGTTGTAGAGGCATTTCATCTGCTTTCCCAGGTTGTCCCATCTGTTGGAAGCTATCACACCTTCGGACATAGTCTCGGGCATCATGAAAGATGGAGGGCCAGTAATATCCCATTTGTATCACTTTGTGACCTGTTCTTTTATCTGCAAAATGTCCTCCACAGGGTCCATCATGTGCAACCTTCAGTATCTCATAGATATTATCTTTTGCCACACAATGCCGAATCTGTTGGTCAGCCCCTGTATGAAAGAGATATCCTGCCATCCATGAATATCAGGTAGTCTAGTGAATAATCTTCCTTTTCTCTTTATACGACAGATGTCGAGGCACCTTCCCTAAAGTAAGATAATTAACAATATCTGCATACCACAGAGTGTTAGCAGATACTGCAAAAAGATGTTCATATGGGAAATTATCTTCAATTGGTGTATCCTTACCCTCATGTTCTATCCTATATAAGAAATATGCAACCACATTGTCCTTCCTTAGTTTATCTACTATTGTCATATCAAATTCTTGTAGTAGCAAGAGCCATCTTGTGATACGACCAGGGGTAACGGGTTTATTCATTAAATATCTGATAGTTGCATGATAAGTATGCACAAAGGTAGGATACTCGGTACTGTAGTGCTGGAATTTGATGATGGCGTAAATGACAGCAAGGAATTATTTCTTAGTCACTGTGTAGTTTAATTCAGCCGGAGCCAAATTCTTACTAACATAGTAAACTGCATATGGTATTTTGTCCTCTTGCTATCCTAATACTGCACCAACTGTTGTTTGGGAAGCATCTGTATGAATATGGAAAGATAATGACCAGTTTGTCCCTCTAAAGATTGGAGAACTACAGACCAATTCCTTAATTCTCATAAAGGCTACATCATAGTCCTCTATCCACACAAAATCTGAATCTTTTGTTAGCAATTGAAAAAGTGGATGTGCTACTTTAGCAAAATTTTCTATAAAATGCCTGTAATAGCCAGCACAACCAATAAAACTGTGTACCTGCATGGGCGTTTTGGGTGTCAGGAAATGTTGAATTACCTTTTTCTTTGTTGGGTCCATCCGGATTCCTTTAGCTAAGAGAAAATGTCCCAGAACAATTCCTTTTTCCATCATCATATGACATTTTCCCATACTCAACGAGACACGCGCTTGTATACACCTTTCGAGAACCTTTTCTAAATTTTTCAGCCCTTCAAGAAATGAATCCCCATATGGAGTAAATTCATCCATGTAGATTTCAACACTGTTATCTATCAAATCAGAGAAGATTCCCAAAATTTCCCTCTGGAACGTTGCAGGAGCATTACACATGCCAAAAGGAAGGACCCGGTATGCGAATGTTCCCAGGGGCATGTGAATGTGGTTTTATCCTGATCTTCGGGAGCTATCTGGATCTAGTTATACCCACTAAACCCATCTAGGAAGGAAAAAAAAAAAATTCCAGCCAATGTGTCCAGAACTTGATTAATAAATGGCAAAGGGAAATGATCTTTCTGCGTTGCCTTATTTAATTCTCGATAATCCATGCATATTCTCCATTTACCACTTTTCTTAGGGACCATTACTAATGGAGAGACCCATTGGCTATCTAAGATGGGGTAAATAAAACCTACGTCTAGTAATTTCTGAAGTTCTTCTTTCACGATATTTTTCAGTGCGGGGTTCATCCTTCTCTAAGGTTGTCTCACAGGACGACAATCCTCCTTAATATATATATGATGGGTGCATGAATTAGCAGGGATCCCCTTCATATCTGTATAATCCTAGGCGAAGGCCTCTTTGTGTTTCCTAAGGACATCCACAAGTTTCTTCTTCTGAGGTTTTGACAGGGTTGGATTAATATTCAGGGTTTTTCCTGGTTCTAGTTCTACTGGAACACTTTCACTGGGTGCATCAATAGGTAGCTTCTCTAATCCTTCTGCTGTTTCAATTGTTTTCTGAGTCTCACAACTTAAGATAGATTGTAGGAATAGTTGATTTGTTTTAGAAACGGAGCAAGGGTCGTCCATAAAAGAGGTAATTACATCATCTTCTGATTCTGTTTTCAACTAAAGGGCCTGTCCAATAGTGAGAACTGACCTCAATTCCTCATTTTCTGTTTGAAACTCTTTCCTAGGTAACATTTTATTGCTTCCTGTTGGTTTTATGGATGGGTTTGGTTCTGCAGGTGGGTATAACACTAAGTTCTTAATGTTGTGCCCATTAGAAATAACCATGTGCCCTGATCGACACCCAATGTAAGCTTCTGCAGTAGCCAGCCATGGTCTACCCAAGATCAAAGGATGGACGCCCACCAAATATTGTGTCTGTAAGACCATAAAATCTACGAGATAGTGCCATGAATCTACTGAAATTGTTACACCTTCCAACTTTCCTACAGGTTTGACTGTGGATCGGTCTGCCAATTCCAATACTGTAGGTGTACGTTTCAAGTCACGAAGAACTAATGTATGCATGGTTTCAGTGGTGATGACGTTGATGGCAGCACCCAGGTCTACCAGCACATTCAGAATCTGTACCCCATTAATCTGTACTGTCAGAATTGGGTTCCTTGGATCTCCATACTTTTTAGGCATTGACTTTCCTGTCATGAAATCTGATAATTTTCCCATAACATGAATGGTAAGGGGGTCTTTGGATTTCTTTGCAGATTTCTTTGAACAATATTCCCTAAGAGTCTTTGCATATATTGGCACATCCTTCATTTCTTGTAACAAGGGAATTTTAACAAATAAATTCTACAGTTCTCCTAATAAATCAAATTCATCTTGAGGGCTTGATTTACTCAAAGTTAGTCTCTCTGGGTAAGGTGGTTCAGATTGATGTTGTTTTACAGGAGATGCATGATTTCTATTAGTTTGTTTTGGCTCTTTACTAATTGGTTCTGATTCCTTACCTTCACTGTCAAGTCGTTCTATGGTAATTGGGGGAGGTTGAGCGTCAACTGTCCGCCCTGATCGTAGATTCATTTCATACAACTCTGCAGTGGAAATGTTATATGAAGGTAGGTTAAGAATGTCAGTTTGATGAACTCCCCTGCTATTAGGATTCAGATCAAGTTGGATTGGGAGCTAAGGGCGGGTAGGTTGGTTACCTGGAGGCACATTAGAGGGCAGTTGGAGTTGCTGCTGTGGCATCGATTGAGGAAACTGCCCAGGAGGGGATCCTCACCAAGTTGGAGCCCATGAGGAGCTTGAACTTGTTTGAGGGTTCCACTGTTGCCACGGTGGAAACTGGTATTGTGGCCACATGGGAGGATAGGGCATGGAATGAGGATTCATATTAGAATTGTTGAAATACTGAGATGGATCTGAGTACATATCTTGATTTCCCATTGGTGGTCGAGGTTGCCATGGATTTCTAGACCCCATGAGGTACAATTGCTCCATGTTTTTCCCCATTCCTTGAAATACTTCTTTCAGGCCTGGCAGGGAGGGGCATGAGCTTGTTGCATGATTTAGCTCATAGATTTCACATTCCTCTATGGAGTTTAATGGACATTCCCTCTCTGGATGCTTATTTCTACATGTCGGGCAGAATATTGCCATAGTCCTGTCCAATTCCAGCTGCTTCTACTTTACTTGCAGCATATCCATCTGTGATGACAAGGTGCTGAGGATATCTGTCCTCAGATTGTCTAGCAGGTTTCCGATTTCTGCTTCCGTAACACCTCCGCCAGACCCTTTTACTGAGAGAATTTCTTGTCTGTTTCTTGCAAGTCCTCTTGAGCACTGAATGCATAACTCGCAGATACCTTCGAAGCTTTCCTTAGATATGTCTCCTTTTCCCACAATGTTCAATAACTCCATTGAATCCTCACGGAAAGATCGAAGGAGGATAATTTTTAGAATTTCCTTATCTAGGTCAGAGTGACCTGACCTCTCTAAGGTGTACTTGAATTGTTCCACACAATATTCCAAACTCTTGTCTTCTTTTTGTGCGAACTTGAAAAGTTCTTCCTTAATGTTCCAGGATTTATAGTAATCCTGGTATTTTTCTAGAAAAGCTGTCCGCATATCATCCCATGTGGAAATAGTGCTTCCTCCAAGGCCCATGAACCATTGCAGAACCATCCCTTTTAATGTAGAAGGAATTTTTTTTAACTTTTGGGCTTCCGTCGTGTAATCATACCCTCAGCATACTATGTTGAGTTCAAATAGAAATGTGTCGGGATCTTCTGAAACAAGCCCATGAAAGTTTGGTAAGGTTACTAATGGAATAGGCTTAGTGGTCGCACCAACTCCCAGGTTTCCAATTGGAAACTCGATAGTAGAGATTGTGGGAGCCATAAATATCTTCCAATAATCACTGGGTATTTCACCATAATCTATAGGAGATGGCTGAGGCTTCCTTACCCCTTTGATCCGAGTTGCTTTAACAACACTTTCCCAGTCCCTTGGTGATGCAAATGCTCCTTCAATCCCTTCTTCTGCATTCTGATGACTTGATCCCTCTGCTACAACCTTCTCTCTCTTGCTAGAGTGGACGGACTCTATCGAGGCTCTGCTTGTGACCTCTTCCCCCTCTATTGTCAGCATAAGATTTCCTTGTTTAGGTATGCCACTAGATGTTTCTTCAATTGCTATAGGGACCTGTTGTATTGTGTCACCCAAGAATGTTGTAGACAACACTCGTTGATCTACTGATTGTCCCTTAGACTTTACTCTTCATGCCCTTGGTCTCACGGCTATGCGAGATGATGTTTCTGATTCAACCTTTTCTATAATCTGCTGGATGAAGGTCTTTCTTCCCAAATCTGGTCCTCCCTTCTTTGGGGCTTTCCCTGCGAATGTTATTCGATTCTTTTTTCATACAAGTGAGGGTTTTGTCATGAACCTACAATGCTTTAGTCTTGAAGTAAGGTGTCAAAGGACCATTCCTTCCCCAAGACAAAAAATCTTATGAAAAAGCAAGGAAACTAAAAAAAACAAGAATCTAAGGTTCAGGGCCCAGAGCAGGGCATCAAAGGACTCTTCCCTCCCCTGGACAAGAACAAAACACACCACAGGAAAGACCTAATACCTTTCAAACCTGAAGCAAGGCGTCAAAAGACTCCTCCATCCTCAGGGTGAAAGCTATGGATTCAATAAAAACACAAGGGTTTGAAAGAAATAAATCTTAATTCGGGATCTGGAGTAGGGCGTCAAAAGACTCCTCCCTCCCCAGGACAAGAAATTGAAAAAAACGAAAAAGAAAAAATAAAAACAAGCAGAAAGATCACCTACCCTCAGGACCTAAAGCAGAGTGAGAAAACTCGTTCTGTCCCCAGGATGAGAGATTGACCCTCTGGTTGGTCCGGATCGTTGTCTTGTACCTTGTTAGCCTCCCTGGCAACGACACCAAAATGTTGGTGTCCAGGTATGAACAATTTATTCACCCTTTTCCTACATTAATTTATCAATCTGGGTGTGTATCCTTTCAAGGAAACATGCAAGGTATATGCAGGGGCAAGAGTACAATTTGTTCTGGCCAAGGGTTTACAATTTAAGATTCAAAACATTACTGTCAACTGGATTAACTACAACTTCTGAAAGGTACTCATAAGAATCATACGTTGTAACAACAAGCATAAGCTAAGAAATAACGTACTGTAACAACAAGCATAAATTGCTAAATAAAACACTGTAACAACAATCATAAAACTGATAAATAACACATTGTAACAACAATCATAAAAATGATAAATAACACACACACAGGAAGATGCAACACCTAATCAGAAGAGCGGGCCCAACTCTCTGATCAGGGCTGCGCTAGTTACAGCAAAGATGAAAACAACAAGATAGGTAATGATTTATAAATATGAAAGGGTTATTACAATATCAATGGGCACATCCCTAGTTACAGGAATAAATTATCTTTTATACATCAAAAGGGGGAACAACCTCTTTCCCCAAAACATGGTAACCGTACCCTTAAAATTATACATTAGTTGGAGCGGCACTAGTACTAGATAGACAAGATCAACGAAATGCCTAAGATGGTTCAAGGATCTGCGACTCCAGCTATGCAGCCTCCTTTGGCTTGGTTGTTGCTGTCCTCAAAACAACTGAACAACAGATCTGCTGCAAGATGTCGAGGCCTTGATTCCTGTTCTCCAAAAGCTGTGGTCAAACATTGTTTTAGTGCTGTGAATAGGTAAAACTTCGTGACTTCACTTCATTAATAAAATATTCCAATAGACAGGGTAGGGGTATTTACCTCATGGTTTTAACACAGTAAACAAAGGTAAATAAGTGTAAAAAGGTAAAAAAGGTAATGGAAATGCGACAGAAAGATAGTCTGATTTGGTGCCCAACAGTAGTCTCCATGGAAATCAAATAGTAACATACAATTACTACAAAGGAATCTAATAGAACACAATTGTGTCTATCCATAATAGTACACAACTACTTCCTAGTGGTATACAACCACTCCTAGTAGCACACAAGTACTAACCAGTGACACACAATCACTACCAGTGGAACACATCCACCACAATAGCATACAACTACTGTCTAGAGACATACATTCTCGAAAAAAATCAAATCATATCATCTAATATCATCTTGCGCCAACAATTTCATCAGTTGCATCACCTCTGATCCGTACTAACATGATGTGAATGAATCATATCCAAGTTGTACTGGCATGATCTGGAGTATCATCTACATCATCTCTAAGTCATACTATCATGACATATCTAGAATGATGACAATGCATCATATCAAGTTGTATGCCACCTCTAAGATGTACTTGCATGATGTAGATAATTGCCTCACTCTGTCACCTCTAAGTTGTATGATCATCTCTAAGCTGTACTATCATGACATATCTAGCATGATGTGAATGAATCATATATAATTTTTATGACACATATAAGTTGTACTCACATGGTCATATATAGCATGACATGAACCCCCTGCATCATCTCTAAGATGATGGTCATCTCTAAGACATACTAACATGGCATATCTAGCATGTGTATGGCCATATCTAGCATGATGCAACTCACCAACATCTTCTCTAATCTGTACTAGCATGACATATTTATCATGATGTCAATACATCATATCTAAGTTGTATGCCACCTCTAAGTTGTACTAGCATGATGCTCCTCAAGACATTGTATCAACAAATCCAACCATCTATATCATATCTAAGATGTACTAACATGATCATATCTAGCATGATGCAAGCATCATCTTTAAGTTTTATGACCATCTCTAAGCAGTATTAGTATGATATAGATCCACAACTCACTAGCAGTCCATGATGCCACATATCAAAGCTCCCTCCCAAATAATGAAGTCATCTCCTCCCTTTCAAGCATGGGAGAAATCACCACGAGCCCCAACTTGTCCCTCAAGTAGGAAAAAATTATCTTGGACAAATGCTTCATCAAAATATATGCAATCTTCTCATTAGTGGAGATATATTGGAGAACCACTTCTCCCTTTTGGACTTTATCATGGAGAAAGTATTACTTTATCTCAATGTGCTTTGACCTATCATGGAACATCGAATTCTCTGAGAGATTCACATAGATCTAGTTTTCACAATATATCATGGTCAAATCCATCACTTGATCAAACAATCCAGAAACCCATTTACAAAGACACATTGCTTCCATATAAGCATCACACACTACAATATATTCTTCTTCTGTAGTGCTAAGTGCAATAGAATTCTATTTTCTACTAGCCCATGATATCATAACATATCCCAAATTGAAACACATACTATAAGTACTCATTCTATCATCCACACTCCCTACACAATTTGAATCAGTAAATCCATACATCATTGTTTGAGACATATCTCAAACCATAAATTATCATCCCAAGAAGATATCTCAAGATATGATTTGTAACTATCCGATGCTCTTGTCTAGGTTCCAACTGTAACTGGCTCAACATGTTCACATGAAATCAAATTTCCAACCCAATATTCACCAAGTACATCAAGGGGCTAATCAACTGCTTCTACAGGGACGAGTCTAGTGGATTAGAATCAGAGTCTCTCAAATTCCTCAAATATGTTACCATGGGAGTTTCCATGGATTTGCAATCCATCATCCCAAAATTCTAAAGGATCTTTACAATATAATTCCCTTGTCCTAGGAAGTCTTCACCAGGATAATGCCATACTTCTAATCCCAAATAGTAGTTCATGAGACCAATATCCTTCATATCAAATTTAGTGGCTAGCTCCTTCATACACTGAATAATGAGAGGCTCTACACCTGTTAGGAACACATCATCAACATATAATAGTAGAATCACTTGTGGATTATTCACAACTTTGTAATAGAGATTTGGATCGACATGACTCTTGGAAAATCCAAGTCTTGTCAAGTATTTATCAATACATGCATACTAAGATGTTGGAGCTTTCTTGAGTCCATACAGGGCCTTCTTCAATTTGCATACATCGGTTTCTCTTGGGTGTGCCTCAAATCATTGAGGTTTCTCTATGTATACTTCTTCCTCAATCACTCCATTTAGAAAGGCGATCTTTACATCCATTTGATGTAAACTCCAACCCATTGATGCTGCTAGAGATAGGATGGCTCTAATTGATGTATATCTGGAAACCAGAGCAAACGTCTCATCATAATGTTCTCCCTCATACTGAGAGAATCCTCTAGCCACAAATATCTCCTTGTATTTATCAATACTTCTATCCACTACATGTTTTATCTTTTAAATCCATTTAGGAACAATTTCACATACATCAATTTTCATGATTGATATTCTTTCATCACAACTTCCTTCTATTCTTTCTTCTTGATTGCTTCTTCAAAGGTGGAAGGTTCTGTAACTGGAATATGGTTTTGAATTCTTACTTTCTTTACTTCCTTTATAATTGATACTTGGTGAGACCATCTTCTTCAAAACTGATGAATTCATATGATCCATTCTTGCAACTATCACTGTAGCTCCCTCCTAGAGTTATCACCTATGACCTGCTTGGAGCAAGAACAATAACAAAGGAAAATAGCAGACAACATTCTTCAACACTCTTCCAATGTTGTGATCAATCATTCTTACATAGTAACTTATTTGAAACAAACAAATACATCTCCATGGTATCCTCCATGAAATCTTGTAAGATAACCTTCCTGATACAAGAACAATAAAAGTATTTCCAGTATAATAACAATTTCATAAGAACATATCTATGGTAACGTGAATGAGTAACAACTTCATGATGACCAATATAATATGATCAAGTGGAACTGCCCGAGAGAAAAATAAGAAATATCTCTCTAGAGGAGATGTTAGTTCATTTTGCAAAAAAGTACAATAAGCATCTATATCAATAGTATTCACATTCCATCAAGTATTATTTACATCTAGCAGCAATAGAACCTTTCAAAGACCACTTTCACAATTTGTAATCTAGCAACTATCAATCTTGATATGTGCAAATTGGAAACTTATCAATTTAATCAAACCTGGAACATGAAGCCTCAACTGCTATGGAGAGTGCACCTGCTCCTTTGAATGTACTGAATCCAAGATCACTACTTGGACAAGGTCTCTAGTACATTCCCTGCAAACATACTCATGCTTTGCTAGATGATATAACTTGGAAAGCATATACAAGTTCATACCTTTGAAATATTTGTAGCATCATCCAACTTGTCTTTCTAATATGAAACTAGACACCATCTTGACAAGAAGAGATTAGAAACTGAATCAGAAGGCTCAATGATTAAAACAAGCTAGAAACTCTAACATTTCAACTTTGACCAGAAATTCAATTTGACTAGAAGTCAACCTTTGAATTTGACGAAAAACTCAAACCTGAAGTTTTTGCTAGTTGAGGGTGCCAAGAGGTGTGCTAGGCTAGGGAACATTAGGATGTCAAATAAATGTGCCAAACGATTCACTTTAGGTTCCTGAACAAATGGGTTAGGGTTTGTTTCCGCTGCAAAATATGACTGCAACTACAACTGCAACTAGTGCTATAATGAGCTTGACAATGAACTTCCCAATCTACCTTCCAATGGCTAGACTATCTGAAGAAAGTGTGGGCCCATAACTTGTTAAAATAATTGATGTGCTTGTTTTCACCATAGAAAATATCTCTATTTTCACCCATCCATATGCATGAAGCCACCCCCGATCACCTTAACCTTTGACATAATTATTCTAGAAATCCATACTAGAACCAATAGATAAACCCTATCTGCTAACTACATCAACAAATCAAGACAAGTAGAGTGCTAATTCTCCAAGGGTAGCTTACAAGAGAGAGATTCTCCATATCCATAGAAAAAATACCATACACAACTACATCAACTACAACTTCACTACTCTCTCAAAATTGCACCATACTTAGCAAGAATATCACCAAGAGTATTACCAAGAACATCACCAAGAGTTTCACCAAGAATATCACCAAGAATATCACTTAAAGAGTTACCAAGACCAAGCGATGACCATACACCCTTATTCTTCCTTGTAGCTAGATTTGCAGCTACAACTACAGCTCCCCACAAGAATTGCACTCTGACTGGGTGTACAAATGAGCTAAAATGTCCCCTATTTATATTAATCTATCCAGTGAATTTTCTGGCTGGGCCAACCTGACTTTCTTGTAATTATATTTTTTGTTATCTTTTTCCTATGGAGCCGACTTGTCTTTCTGGAAGATAATATTCTAATATTATTTATTCTTCTAGGCTGACTTGTCTTCTAGGGTTTTCACACATCTATTTAGGGTTTCCCTTACTTCCATAATATTCCATTCTAGTCAAAGGTTACGCGTGGCATTTAATACCTCCCGCAACTATCGTAACATCTACACTCCCTCCTAGCTAGGGGGTATTAACGGTAATGGTATTGAGAACACACAAACCATTCTACGAGTAACATCATCATAGACACACATGCTATCTCATGATCATGCAGATCAAGTCATGAGCATCACCATCACTATCAATATTGTATGATAACATACTGACATCGACATACATCATCATTTTCATCATCTCTCGAGGCCATACTCCATATGAGTAATTGATCATGATGATGAATAAGTCAAACACTCAACTCAACGCACTCAATAGAGTGTCTTTCATAAGTTACCCACTCAACAAAGTGATGCAGGGACCATTCTTATAATATGGACATATGTCCTAGAAGAATAGCTTTCCCAACATATGCTGAAATCCCCACAATGGGCTAGAAGGACCATTTTTCTAATCCATACCTACGTCCTAGAATAATGTCAGTCCTCCCAGATGCTGAAAGCCACACCATGGGCTACAGAGACCATTCCTATAGGAATGTTAGTCTCAAACTATTTTCTAATTAGGTAATATGTACCATAGAGATCAATCTCTACCCATATCCCTTAGAAAATATTGGTCCCATATCAACCACCTTAACCCGAACGTCATGTCCTTAGGGGGTGAACTATTTAACCCGATCGAGCCAATCACTGTGCCTCAAGAGAATATTGGTCCTAAGACATTTTCCTAATCAGGCCACAATCTGTGCCTTAGGAAAATACCAGTCCATGATACGTCAACAATATGTCAGCCTATACCATTCTCCATAGGGAGAATGTATGTCCACCAACAATTTGTTCTTCTTGGACCATTCTCCACCAACACACTGACTATCCATCTAGTTGGAAATTATCTCCAACACTAGTGGTAGTCTCCATGAAAATCAGATAGTAACATACAATTGCTACAATGCCATCCAATAGAACACAACTGTGTCTATCCATAGTAGTACACAACTACTTCCTAGTGGTACACAACCACTCCTAGTAGCACAAAACTACTAACCAATGACACACAATCACTACTAGTGGAACACATCCACCATAGCAGCACACAACTACTGTCTAGAGACATACAGTCTCTAAAACAATTAAATCATATCATCTAATATCATCTTACACCAACAGTGTCATCAGTTGCATCACCTCTAATCCGTACTAGCATGATGCAAATGAATCATATCTAGTTGTACTGGCATTATCTATAGTATCATCTACATCATCTCTAAGTATTACTAGCATGACATATCTAGAATGATGCCAATGCATAATATCTAAGCTGTATGCCACCTCTAAGCTATACTCGCATGATGTAGATCAGTGCCTCACTATGTCACCTCTAAGTTGTATGATCATCTCTAAGCCATACTAGCATGACATATATATCATGATGCGAATGAGTCATATATAATTTTTATGCCACATCTAAGTTGTACTCGCATGGTCATATATAACATGACACGATCCCCCTACATCATATCTAAGATGTATGGTCATCTCTAAGCCATACTAGAATGACATATCTATCATGATGTCAATACATCGTATCTAAGCTATACTCGCATGGCCATATCTATCATGATGTGACTCACCAACATCGTCTCTAAGATGTACTAGCATGGCATGTCTAGCATGATGTCAATACATCATATCTAAGTTGTATGCCATCTCTAAGCTATACTAGCATGATGCTCCTTAGGCCACTATATCAACAACTCCAACTATTTGTATCATATCTAAGATGTACTAGCATGATCATATCTAGCATGATGCAAGAATCATATCTAAGCTGTATGACCATATCTAAGATGTATTAGCATGATACAGATCCACAACTCACTGACAGTCCATGATGCCACATATCAGAGCTCTCTCCCAACTAAGGAAGTCATCTCCTCCCTTTCAACCAAGGGAGAAATATCCATGAGCCCCGGCTTGTCCCTCAAGTATGCAAACTTTATCTTGGACAAAGGATTCATCCAAATATCTAGACTCTGCTTATCAATGGAGATATACTGGAGAACCACTTCTCTCCTCTGGACTTTATCATGAATAAAGTAGTACCTGATCTCAATGTTCTTCGACCTCTCATGGAACACCATATTTTCTAAGAGCTTTAGACAGCTCTAGTTATCACAATATATCATGGTGTAATCCATCACCTTATCAAATAGTCTAGAAACCAACTTACAGAGCCACGCTTCTTTCGTACAAGCATCACATGCTACAATATACTCTTCTTTTGTAGTGTTGAGTGCAATATAATACTATTTTCTTCTAGCTCATAATATCATAGCAGATTCCAAATTGAAACACATACTATAAGTCCTCTTTCTATCATCTACACTCCCTACCCAATTTGAATCAGTAATTCCATGCAATTTTACATCACTGTTTGAGGCATATCTTGAACCATAAATTATCATCCCATGAAGATATCTCAATATATGATTTGCAGCTATCCAATTCTCTTGTCTAGGTTCCACCTGTAACTGGCTCAACATGTTCACAACAAAGCAAATGTCCAGCCTAGTATTCACCAAGTACATCAAGAGGAAAATCAATTGTTGGTACAAGGACGAGTCTACTGGATCTGAATCATAGTCTCTCAACTTCCTCAAATATGTTACCATGGGAGTTTCCATGGATATGCAATCCATCATCCCAAACTTATGAAGGATATTTACAATTTAATTCCCTTGTCCTAGGAATACTTCACCTTGCTTCTGCCATACTTCTTATCCCAAATAGTAGTGCATGAGACTAGGATCCTTCATATCAAATTTAGTGGCTAGCTCCTTCTTACACTAAATAATGAGAGGCTCTACACCTTTTAGAAACAAATCATCAACATATAACAATAGATTCACATGTGCATTATTCACAACTTTGTAATAGATATTTGGATCGACATGACTCTTGGAAAATCCAAGTCTTGTCAAGAAGTTATCAATACATGCATACCAAGCTCTTGGAGCTTGCTTGAGTCCATACAAGGCCTTCTTCAATATGCATACACGAGTTTCTCTTGGGTGTACCTAAAAACATTGAGGTTTCTCTATGTACACTTGTTCCTCAATCACTCCATTTAGAAATGCGGTATTTACATCCATTTGATGTAAAATCCAACTCATTGATGTTGCTAGAGATATGATGGCTCTAATAGATGTATATCTGGAAACCAGAGCAAACGTCTCATCATAATATTCTCCCTCCTGTTGCGAGAAACCTCTAGCCACAAATATCTCCTTATATTTATCGATACTTCTGTCCACTACATGTTTTATATTGTAAATCCATTTAAGCAGAATTTCACATACATCATTTTTCATGATTGATATTCTTCCATCACAACTTCCTTCTATTCTTTCTTCTTGACTACTTGTTCAAAGGTGGAAGGTTCTATAACTGGAATATGGTTTTGAATTCTTGCTTTCTCTACTTCCTTTATAATTGATACTTGGTGAGACCATCTGCTTCAACAATGATGAATTCATATGATCCATGCTTGCAACTGTCACTGTATCTCCCTCCTAGAGTTATCACCTAAGACCTTCTTGGAACAAGAGCAATAACAAAGGAAAATAGCAAACAACATTATTCAACACTCTTCCAATGTTGTGATCAATCATTCTTCCATAGTAACTTATTTGGAACAAACAAATACATCTCCATGGCATCCTCCATGAAATATTGTAAGATAACCTACCCGGTACAAGAGAAATAAAAGTATTTTCAGTATAATAGCATTTTCATAAGAACATATCTATGGTAACAAGAATGAGTAAGAACTTCATGATGATCAATATAATATGATCAAGGTGAATTTCCCAGGAGAAAAATAAGAAATATCTCTCTAGAGGATATGTTAGTTCATTTTGTCAACAAGTACAATAAGCATCTATATCAATAGTATTCACATGCCATCAAGTATTCATTACATCTAGTAGTAATAGAACCTTTCAAAGACTACTTTCACAATTTGTAATGTAGCAACTATCAATCTTGATATGTGCAAATTGGAAACTTATCAATTTAATCAAACCTAGAACCTGAAGCCTCAACTGCTATGGAGAGTTCACTTGTTCCTTTGAATGTATTGAATCTAAGATCACTGCTTGGAGAAGGTCTATAGTACATTCCCTGCAAACATACTCATGCTTTTCTAGATGATATAACCTGGAAAACATATAAAAGTGCATACCTTTGCAATCTTTGTAGCATCGTCCAACTTGTATTTCTAATCTGAAACTATACACCATATTGATAATAAGAGATTAGAAATTGAATCAAAAGGCTCAATGATTAAAACAATCAAGAAACTCTAAAATTTAAACTTTGACCAGAAGTCAACCTTTGAATTTGACTTTGACCAATCAACCTTTGACTTTGACCAAAAACTCAAACCTGACGTTTTTTCTAGTTGAGGGTTCCAACAGGTGTGCTAGGCTAGGGCACACTAGGATGTCAAATAAATGTGCCAAACGATTCACTTTAGGTTCTCGAACAAATGGGTTAGTGTTTTTTTCCGCTGCAAAACTTGACTGCAACTGCAACTCCAACTCCAACTGGTGCTATAATGAGCTTGACAATGAACTTCCCAATCTACCTTCCAATAATTAAACTATCTAAAGATAGTGTGGGGCCATAACCTGTAAAAATAATCGATCCAATCATTTTAACCATCGAAAATATCTCTATTGTCATCGATCCATAGACATGAAGCCACCCCCGAGCACCTTAACCTTTGACATAATTATTCTGGAAATCCATACTAGAACCAACAGATAAACCCTAGCTTCTAACTGCAACAAAAACTCAAGAAAAGTAGAGTGCTACTTCTCCAAGGGTATCTCAAAAGAGAGAGAGTCTCCATATCCACATAAAAAGTACCATACACAACTGCAGCAACCTCAACTGCACTACTCTCTCAAACTTGCGCCATACTTAGTAAGAATATCACCAAGAGTATGACCAAGAATATCACCAAGAGTTTCACCAAGAATATCACCAAGAATATCACTTGAAGAGAGACCAAGACCAAGAGATGACCATACGCCCTTATTCCTCCTTGTAGCTGTAGTTGCAACTGCAATTGAAACTCCCCACAAGAATTGCACTCTGACTCGGTGTACAAATGAGATAAAGCATCCTCTATTTATATTAATTTGTCCAACAAATTTTTTGGTTGGGCCAACCTGAATTTCTAGTAATTATATTTTTTGTTTGTCTTTTTCCTATGGATCCAACTTGTCTTTCTGGAAAACAATATTCTAATATTATTTATTCTACTAGGTCGACTTGTCTTCTAGGGTTTTCAAACATCTGTTTAGGGTTTCCCTTTCTTCTAGAATATTCCATTCTAATCAAAGGTTACATGTGGAGGTTAATACCTCCCGTAGCTACCGTAACATCGAAAAAATATTCATATTCATCTCGTTAAAAACCCACATGGTGTCATCAAAAGTGAAACTATTAATGGAAACCACAAGAAAATAAAGTGGAACAACAATTCCACAAGCGACAACAAGCCTTTCCTACCATTTTTTCAAACCATTGTAGCACATATTTGCAAAATCCAACTATGGATATATGTAGAAATAAAAAATAATCAAGCATTAATGTTAGTTGGAGGGCCATTGGACTTTGTTCTAATGCATAAATGTTTATTGTAGTCCTCAAAGGCCCACATAATAGATGGCATGCATCCATATCAAGTAAAATTTTCCAACAAGATTAAAACCATTAGTTGGACATAAAAATGACCATAAATTGAATGTGTCATATACACTTCAAATGATAGGCCATCTCTTCAAGAAAAAAAAATGAATATAATATTAGAATCATGGCTTTCACTACATAGATAACATGGATTGAAAATAGAAGTTTTATCTTTCCATATCACGATTACAATTGTTGTATTTGGATCACCACTATGTTGTTTCCTTATGCACCCATGTAGCATACTCCCACTTTTTACTCAATACCAACGATTATATTCTTAAGAAAAGAGATGAGCAATGTTAGTTAGTACAATTGGATGAACTCTGTTATGTTAAATTATCGACCCGAGGATCATTAACAGATGAAGTGAAATGAAAAATATATGAAAGTACTATTCCTAATCTATCCATGATGCATAAGGAAAGTAAATTGTTTACTGGTTTAGCTATAGAAACAAAGTTCTACTTAGTTTCAAAAAGAAATGAGTAATGCTAAGAAATGAAAAACATATTTTAAGGACCACACAAGCACTTATAATATGCGTAACCAACAATCTATTGGACTGCCATAATATATCCTCAATCAATTAACACCATGAAGTTTCCTGTTGTTCATAAAAATTGATTATTCAATTGGTGCTTTCAAAATTAGTTCTCTTGTTAAAAACATAAATGAATACGTTGCATAAAATAAATAATAGAAATGGAAATCACACAATTTGAATAAATAAAAACACAATACCATAAATTCTAATGAAAGAAATAGCATGCTCCTCCATAGGGGCCCCTCCTATTTTGGAGTACACTATTTAGTGAAACTGTATAAGACTAAATTTTGGAAAATGTCGATTTAATAACTAATGAATATGGAAGTAACTAGAGGCTTATATTAATCAATAAATGGGTTTTATAGAAATTCGATAAAAAAGTAGAATAATGATAATTTTCTTCTGAAGATCTGATCACTGATATTTATACAATAAGAACAAGATGACTCAGATCCACATTATACAGATTTATTGATACAATTATTATCAAACAACCCATGCACATATTGCTAAATCCGATATGAATCATTCGTGGATACTTGGATTCAATTTGATTATCCATGAGTAGAGAAATTCAAGATAAGATATATGAATTTCTCAAATACAATCTCAGTCTTGATCTCGTGCCTTAATATGTTTTCGTTGGGTCGCGTATTTTGCTATGTGAACATGTAGACTTCTAGTTTGAATCCCCCCTACTCGAATATGGAATATCCATAGGCCAAGAGAATATGTGGATGAGATTCGTGGATCCTTTTGAACCCTGCAGATGGACAAATCTACTATAGAAACAGGTCTGAGTAAAATAGGATACAAAACTATAATATGATTTGCTACTGAATCATAAGATTCTGTAACTACTCATTATAATAATGATTAATTAAATCATTTGTGCATTAAGAAGTATGGAATTAAACATAAGAATAAACATTTTTTTCTCTAACCCTTCTTCAATGCATACATTATGTAGTTGATTATGCTTATGTGGAAAAAAGGGGTAAAGTATAATATAAATGAGGCATAGCTATATTTTGTGAATGGGAATACAATATAGAATTGTGAAAAAATTATTCCATCTTGAGGACTGAACATCTCCCCCACATGGAAGATGTTGCATGTCCTCATGCAACCAAAATGACTCTGCTCCCTTCAATAAAATTTCAATTTTTTTCCCCCTTTCTCCTTAGGTTTTTTCTGAGGCATATATTAGAATGTTAAAGCTTGAAGATTTTCCTTATCCACTTCTTTCTTTATCCAACTTGGTCCTTAGCCTTCTGATCTTAATTCTACTAATCCTGCTCTACATATACCATTTTCTTGCTTTGGTTGCCAACAACTTCTTTTGAGATTTCAGCTGCTCTTTTTCTTTTTGTAATTGAACAATATTAGCTTTAAAGGTTGAGTTTTATGACTTGATGTGATTATCAAGTATTTTTAGCTCCTTGATTTCTTCTTTCAACTTTATAACCTTCCCAACTCAACTTTTCTTGTGAGAATTATAAACAAGCTCTATTTTTGGTTCCTTAACAATCTTAGTGTCATCATGGAGCTCATAATCAGTTTCAAACTGATGAAATTCTTCATTCATTTCCTCTAAATCATAAGTGGAAAAGTGAAAACTAAATGATGCAGTAGAAAAAAATCAGAGCTACAATTTTTGTGTAAATCTATCTTCTTCCTTATTTTTGGTTGTTCTTGGTCAAACTCTTCTAGTTCAATAACTTCCTTGTCCTGGTCCTCACTGCTATCATGCTTCTCTGTTACTAATTCCTTGTCATTCTCCTTGTAGTATGACACTTGATGGATTTAAATTTCCTTTTCTTACTTAGAATTTCCTTTGTTATACTTTCTGATCCCTAAGACTTCAAATTTTCATCGCCCAATTTCAATTTTCTATTATTTTCCCTCGTTATATTTTTCCAAGGTCTTCCTCTTGAATTTTGAGCTTCAGAGTTCAAAACCATGATTTTTTCCTATTCCTTATGTTATGTACTCTATTTATTCTCTGTCATGCTCTTTGATGCCTTACCTTTCTTCTTCTTAGGTTCTATAACCTCTTTAATTTTTGTGGTCTTATCTGTCTTTTCATGTTTAAATTCTTCTTCTTTCGAGTCTATGTTCTCCAACTCGGGTACTTCAATATTTTCTCGCTCGGTTTCCAAGATTTCCAACTTAGAAACCCTCCTTTTTGTACTTGAGGCTCTGTCCTCGGTACCTTTTTTCTCTAACCATGTTGTCACTTGTTGATCTGGGGCTTCTATATAATTGTTGCAAATAAAGAACTGTTCACAATCATCATTTTGTTCCTACAATTTTTCCTCCACCAAAATTTTAACTAACCCAAAATGAAATAGACTCCCTTCAATAGACTTAGGGTTACATTGTATTGTGGAGGCCATCTTCTTTAAACTACTCATCATATAATAAGGCATATCCAATTCATATTCTTACACAAAATTGATGGCCCTAGGAATAACAACAATAATACTATTGTATCCTTGGCTTCTTACTTTACTTTGTCAACCTTGGGTTTGTACAGACTTAAGAGGTGTTGTGTAATGTATATCTAGTGTGCATTGACAATAGTATAGGTTTGAGACTAATTAAATGAATGCATGAAACTATAGGGAATTGAAATGTAAAGGAAAAATGTAAACTATTGCTTTGAAGGAAAACACACCAACTTGAAAGGATAAATAATTCTATATTGTAGAAAAGGATTTTAGTGTAATGGCGGTAAATCATATTGAATCATAAAAAGAAAACTGAAAGCAGAATATGAATTCATTCTAGTCTATGACAAAAAACTGTTATTAAAGAAAAGATAAACTAATGCATGATAAAATAAGCTATTTTGTCTAACCCCTTTGATGAATAGCAAACCATATGTCCTTTTATTGTTTATTGATGTTTTGATGAAACTAAGACTAAGATAAAATGAAATCTAGAACTAAAATAGTCCTAGAGGAAGTGTCTACAAGAATTGTACAATTTCTATATGAAATGTGAAAAATCCTACAGGAAGCCAAAATGAGGCCTAGAAAGGTAGTGTAATTCTTCTGAATCATAAAAAAATCTAGAATATAATAACATGGAATAGATCTGAGGTTCTTGGCCTTGGGACGACACCCAAGAGTGTTCCAATAGGTTATTGAACCTTTCTACATGATGCCTACTATAACTAACCAGTTAATGATAATATGACATAAAGCGCAATTAATCATGCAAAACTATATCAAGATTCAAAAGAGAATGAAATTCTTATCTAATCACTAATTAACATGCATGCAAAATAAAAAAATTGAAACATGGTCCTTGATACCTCTTGAGTGGGCCCTACCAAAGAAGCAAAAGGAACCTCAAGAAATCTCTAATAAACTGAAAGAAAAATCATATTTATTCCATTAAAATCAATACTACATCAAGAGCAAGAAAGGTTGTAAGCCTTCAACAAAAGTCTGCAAAGAAAATTTCAATACAATATTCTCAAAAATATGTCTCCCCCCTTCTCTCCTAGGATAAAGGTCTATATATAGGCTTGAGAGTTCGACCTCCCTTTCTTAGATTAAGGTGATAAGTGGGTAAATGAGGAATCTGAACCAATTAAACTTGTATCTTGAATTCCTACTGATTAAGAGTGGGTATTAATGCACAAGGAGTGCTATGGAGGTAGGTGGGGACAAATGTCCCTTAATTCTTGGCTGGAAACACTCTGAGGGAGATAAAATCCTATGTTTTTAGGATGTTGGGGCCCTTGACTCATGAAGTTTGATAGAAACATTTTGAGCACATTCTGGTCGAGCCTCTGGTCATTGTTGGACACCAAGTTCACCAAATCCACTTCCTTCCACCATTAGACAAATGGATAGATATAGTTCATCAATAGGACGATCATGCATCTCTTAGGAATGTAAAACTCCAATAATCCATGCACATGGGATGAGATCCTTATGTCCAAAAAAACTACAACATATCCCTCCATAACTTGACCAACTACAACGCTTTATACGTGGGCCTGGGATTTCAACATTTGGGCCCCATTTATGTAGCATTGCACCTTACATCCACACATGTATACTATTCCCATGCTCAATCTAAGACTCACAAGGCCACCAAATTCATTGAAAATATTCAACACATCTACCAACAGGTCCATTATATTTTGCAGAAATCCAATGCTAAGTACAAGCAGTCCCATGACCAACATCGGGTTCCCCAAAAGATTCAGGTAGGAGATAAATTTTGGTTTCATTTGCAGAAATATCAACTTACACAACCCCATTGGAAGCAATTTACACTTCACTATGGACCTTACACCATCACCAAGGTTGTGGGAGATAACAATTTTGAGTTAAATATGTTGGAATACTAATGGGGGGGGGTGGTGGTGAATCAATATGAGAACTTTTATTTCTTTAACCACAATATAAAATATTCAATATTTTATCATTATCATTCAATATATCACCAATACCATAATTAAATGCATAAAAAATACATAAACATAGTACATCCGGATTTTACGTGGAAACCCAATGTGGGAAAAAACCACATAATTCTTTTCTTATTTGTTAAATAGTACATTAATTGGAAGCACCAACTTCCTATTTATCCAGCTACAATTGGAAGGAGGCTCCAACCCCATATTTATAGGCTTAAACCTAAAGGAATCTCCAACTCCCTAATTTATCGGCTCCAATCGGAAGTAGGCTAAAACCCCCTTTCTTTTCCCTGTCCAACTGCCCTGAAATATAAATGCAGACCAATCTGTGACTACCCCTATCGTTGTAACTGATATCTTGTTGTTTTTGTTTTTTATGATACTTCTATTGCTGCTACTGATTTCAATATCTCATCAATACTACAACCACACATACCTCATACCAAGATCCACAAGAGGGTTCTCCAAATAAAATGCTTCTGAATCACTAAGACATATATGTACAAAGACACTGTTGCAGTAAATTTTCTTCCATACATTGACCTCCTCCCTTCACTGAACTTCACATCCTTCATCCTACTGCTTCAGATCTTCTAATCTGTATTCACACCAAAATATTCAATTGACTCTTCTCTATATATATGTGTTTCCAATGAGGATCTCATTACAAAATGAATGGATTTCCGAGAGTCATAACTTTTGACTTGATTATCCAATTGGGATGAAATTTTACAAGGAGTTGCATCTCTAAGAGTTCACTGCCATGCCAATCTAATTTGTGAGTTCATAATCCATTTCAACACTTTTTGGGAGCCAAATTCCTTCATATGATGCCTCAAATTCGAGTTTTAGTGTTTTTGCAGGTTTTTTATTTTTATTTTTAATTATTAGTTATCTCTTCATTTATGAATGTAATCAGAAAAGAGAGTTTAATAATAGTGCCACTCTATTTATCTCTTAGTTATTGGTCAATTTTAGATTTATCTGAGAATTTTCTAAATTTTTTTTTTTTTTTCGAGAATTTACCTTTTTCCTAATTTAGGGACAACTCATAATGTCTTGTTAATGACAGGAAATTGACATGAAACTTGTTAACTTCTTGTTCAAGGGTTGAAATCAATGATAACCAATCTTTCAACAAAATATTTCCCTCTTCCTTGATTTACACCCATTATTCAATGTGGACCTTCTTCGATCATATTTTCGACCACTACTGGACACATCAGAAGTGGAAGATAAGTGACACCTATAGATATCAACCTTGAATGCATGGAACAAGAAACCATAGATCATATCATGGAAACATAGGTTAAGGGAACCAACCAACAAAATATCCAACTCTATTAGGTTGTCAAAGTAGGGCAACTACTACACCAAGGAAAGTGGCTCACCAAGCGCCAAGTTCAAAAAACCTTTCTCCATTTTATGGGGGAACTCAACATAATCGAAAACATTACTTCCTAAGATGGGAGGAATGATCCAGGTGGACATCAGTGTCCACCCATCTATTCCACTGGTTCAAAATACAATTTCCATCTTGGCAATTTTTCTATAGTTTTTTTGGGTCCCAAACTTCCAAGGCCATTTTGAGGCCCTAAATGACATTTTTTTGAGGTGGAAGTGAATTATCAATACATAAGAATTGTATTGTGTTGTTCAAAAATGTTTACTCCTCAGCTAGACCTTTTTGATGGGGTACCAAGCACCCCAAATAAAGATCATATGAAAAAGTTATGCCCTTAGGAAGTTGATGTATCAACTACCCTAATCGGGGCCCACAAACATTTTGGATTTTCTTCTTCTGGGGTTAGGGTTTTGGATGCTTAGGGTTTTCTCATTTATGCTTTATGTTAAAAAGGCCTTTAGAGCCCCATTGTATTCATCTTCTGGCAAATGAGCATAGCCTTCACATATCTTCTCAGAGATAAGCTACCACCATTCTAGCGAGTTCATTTCACTCTGTATTTTCTTTTACAATGTCTGCATATTTCATTCTTTAATAGAAATGTAGTATTAGTGCATATCTTTGTTTTTGTCTTATTTTTGTGTTTAATTTCATTCCCTCATAAATTTGGATTTTCTAGATTGGATAGAGGAAACATCACCTAGATCAATGGTCAATATCGAAGTGATTTTTTAAGTTGCACTATATTTAACCTGGTTAGTTTATCTCGATAGATCTGACGACCGATATCTATCTGAATTTTCTAAAAAAAAACCATTTTCAAAATTTTATGGATCTTTGAATTTTCGAATGGTCTAGGTTACGCCTCTCGATTTTTCTGAAAAAACCACTGTGGCCTACTGACAAGTCTCTACCTCTTGAATTCTACTACGCAATATTCCTATAATCACCATGTGGAATCCACATCACCATGACATCACTAACCCGCAAGGTTCCATATCCGGATCCATCTTTTTCCAAAAATCCCATTTTCTGAGTTTTTTTTTTTTTTCATTTCCACTACCCCAGATACAGGGTTCCTCCATAAATTTTCCAGCATCCATTGTTGCAAATAGATCCACCTTCTCCTTATATTCACAAAACCTACTCCTATTTTTCATAAATCCAACATCCCTGATTATATGTGCCCTCTGGACTTCGCCAAGAAATGTGGTTTTTTGATCAATTATTCCATGAACCTCCATGGATGGCTCTGCAAATCCATAAATGACCCATAAACATCCAATTAACTATTATTATAGCACTATAATGCAATGACCTCCTCCTAAGACCCATTGGCAACTTACCCAACAATCAACTCAATCCCTAAGATGACATCTTCCTTGATATTCTATCAAACAGTTGCAAGCATGCCATGTAACTTTGCCTCTACATGTCATCTCTGGTCCATATAGCCCAAATGTTGTAACCATAGCTCCAATACCCATTTATAATGTCCCCCGGTCTCACATTGAGGTCCCATGATTAGAATAACACAAAAAAATTGATCTATGCAAAATATGTAACTTTTCCCGCTACTAAAATTGTAAGGATTTAACAATTTCTGATACCATTAACCAAATGCATGTATAGCATATCCAAAAGAAATATGAATGCATCTAATATACTCAATTGCAACAACATAAAATTCATTTCAAACAAAAATTTAATGCACAACAAAATAAACCGTCAATGTAACTAAGACATAAGATAAAACACTTATCTTTTAGTAACAGTTGTGCAACCAGCTGCAAAAAATAGACGTTCCACCCAACCATATAATTGCTGCTCCAAATATCAATAGAAATTCACCCTCGAGATGGGGCTAGGAATCCTCAAAAGAGGGTGTTTCTACGTTTTCCACCCACAACTCAATATTCCATAACCAACTAATTTGTTTCCCACAACTATCCCAATTCCTCCATCTCTCTTCTTCTCAACCTGCCTAAGTTTCCCTTCTTGCTTGAATCACACTTTTCCCCAAGATGATTGTACTTAGTCCAAAATATCAATAACTATGGGATGGGAATTCTCACACCTGCCCTCTTACATGTACTCAATGATGGGCTCTACCACACTCAAAGGAATAATTAGAAGGTTCACTCAAAACAATAAAATTTAGGAAAAAGGTTTCGGATTTAAAACACACAAATACAACCCCCTTAGACCCATCCTCTCTTGTGGATTACTCAACCTCGATAACTTTTTCCATGTCCATATGCAACTATAATCACAATTTACTTATATTTTTTGGATATGCAAGTTCACATATTACATCTCTTGGCCCACAACCACATATCATATCTACATTATACATTACTAGAATAGGGATTAAAACAAGGATGTTACAAGACAGACCTCCATTTTTTATTTTGTTTTTATAAATTGAGACTTGAAAAGAAGCTTGGTTTATTAAATCAAGGTGAAGGCCTTCATAATTTATTGGTGTGCTTGGTTGTTATTTACATATGATATCTATTGTTTCTGAGGAAACTAATGCCTCACTTGGATTTACTTTTAGAGAGTTATTATTGTTGAATGCATTACCTTGGCATGATATTTAGTAAGAATATCAAATCTTCATGGTCATCTTGTTAAACACCCATATGGTGTCATAAAAAATGAAACTCTTAGTGGAAACTACAAGACACGTAGTGGAACAACAATTCGACAAGTGACAACAAGCCTTGCCTACCATTTGTTAAAACCATTGTAGCACATATTTTCTATATATATATATATATAGAAAATATGTGCTACAAGTGCTACAATGGTAATATATATATATATATATATATATATATA
>ML780038.1:401905-478952 GCA_009831015.1 Picea engelmannii | reverse complement strand
TGTTTATGTTTATATATAAATATATATATAAACATAAACAAGCACTAATGTTAGTTGGAGGGCCATTGGAATATATAAACATAAACAAGCACTAATGTTAGTTGGAGGGCCATTGGAATTTGTTCTAATGCATAAATGTTTAATGTAGTCCTCAAGGGCCCACATAATAGATGGCATGCATCCATATCGAGTAATATTTTCTAACTAGATTATAACCATTAGTTGGATTTAAAATGACCATAAATTGAATGTGCCATCTACACTTCAAATGATATCCCATCTCTTCAAGAAAAACAAATGAATATAATATTAGCATCATGGATTTCACTACATACATAGTAGGTATTGAAAATAGAATTTTGTCTTCCCATATCACGATTATAATTATTGTATTTGGATCACCACTATGTTGTTTCCTTATGGACCCATGTAGCATACTCCCACTTTTTATTCAATACCAATGATTATGTTCTTAAGCAAAGAGATGAGCAATGTTAGTTAGTCCAATTGGATGAACTTTGTTACATTAAATTATTGACACGTGGGTCGTAAACTGATGAAGTGCAATGCAAAATATATGCAGGTACTATTCCTAATATATCCATGATATATAAGTAAAATATATTGTTTATTGGTTTAGCTGCATAAACAAAGTTCTACTTAGCTACAAAAAGAACTAAGTAATGATAAGAAATGAAAAACATAGTCTTAAGGAACACAAAAGTAATTATAATATGCATAACCAACAATCTACTATATTGTCATAATATTTCCTCAATCAATTAACACCATGCAGTTTTTTGTTGTTCATAACCTTGATGTTGTTCATTAACCTGCTATTGATCATTGAGTTATTACCTCATATCCCAGGACACATACCTTGTGATGGCTTGTTGATCATTATGTTCCATGTTTTTCACAATCTTGGACCACTCTTCTTCTTCCTTTATTTTGTTGAGGTAAGCTACAAGGAAAAGGAGTGGGGGGTTCATCTTCAACCCAATCCATCTAGTTTACATTTTCCTTAAGATTTATTTGTACCATGGTTTCCTTAGGAGGGAAAGTTTTAAGGTATTAGGGGAGAGAGACTCTTTTATTTTCAATCCATGAGGCAAGGAGCGCCACCTCCTATGGAAAGCCTCTACTGCCTCTTCTTCCAACAATTTGAACGATTCATCTAGATGGGCCATTGCTTCTCTTTGCTTTAATTTACAACTCAGGGTTAAATCTTTATCCAAAAAGAGGTTGTGATGGTTGGTTATAATATCCCCAGGCCTAGATGCCTTATCTCTAATCCAAAAAGGTGTTTGGATTTATTCTTCTTTGTACTTATTGAATTCTTCTTCCCTCATTTCTTCATTCCTTAGCCATGATACAAAGGCCATCAATTGGACATCCCCCACATATGGATTGGGATTCCAATTGTTTGGGTGTGGTAAGATGAGGTTATACAAGTAGAATTCACACAATATAGTTCTTTCCTCCATGTTACAACCATGCTTTTGATCTAAGAAATCTTTGGGGGTATCAAGGTTGAATTTTACCAATTTATCCAAGTGTTCAATCTAATTCTTATGCCACTTTTATTTTAGGAACAATGTATATATCCTATATGGTGGTCTGAATTCCAATATCTCTACAGACACTTCAACTATTGTTTTGACTGCAACCTCCATAATTTCTACCTGTTCATTCTTTTCATGTAGTTCTATTTTTTCCTTGTTTAGCTGTTACTGCAACTCCTGGTTTTCCACCTTCAATTTATGGCTATATTCCACTTTTTGCATTGTCAAAATCTGAATTTTTTCCAGCATAAGTTGGAGCTGCTTCTCCAACTCTTGAGAGGCCTCTTATTTTTTTTCCCTTTGTTGTCTTTTGGCATTATTTTCCATTTAATGGCATCAACCTTGGCCTTATCTAATTCTAATAAGGTTTCAAAAAGTACCTTCTCTACAAGGGTATTTGTCTTGGAGGTCCCTTCAATAGGGAGTGATTTTTCTTATTTAACTGTTGTCTCCTCTTGGTGTTCCTTCCCTTTTTATTCTTTTGATACTTATGGACTAGGAGGATCCTTGACCTCTTACACTTGGGATGTAATGGCAAGTGGAACAACTAGTATTGGGCTCTTCTTCTTTTGACTCCTCCTAATTCTATTGTATCTTCTTCTCTTGAGATGCACCCATTCCATACTAGTGATTTTTAATGGACTGACAGAGGGGGTACCTAGAGGAGTTAAAAAATCAACCACTTCATTATCCTTTTCATCCACTTTCTTCCTTTTATATTTTGATCTTTTGGTCCTAGTCATTATGTTAGGTTCTTCTCCCTTTTCCCTATCTTCTTCACTCATTTCTTCCTTTGCCTCTTAAATGCTTGCAGATCCATATTTATGAAATATGCCCAAAAAATACTGTGCTTAAAATGTTTGAGGGCATATGAAACTATACATTTTATGAGCCCATGATGTGCCAAAAATTATTGTTTTCTATTCTTCACTTTGAGGATCATTTCCTTTAATGACTGGATGAGGAAGTAAGGAATGCTCAAGTTGTTGTGTGGTTCTTGATTTGAAAGGTGTCTAAGATAGTGTAGGAGCCTGAGTGGTAGGAATATACCACACTCATTCTTCCCTCACAGGTGATGTACTTGATGATGTGATAGGCCACTTATGGCCAAGGATGAGGGAGCGTCTCTCTTTTAATACCATTCTTGTCTTGATCTGGTTTTTCGTTTGGGAGGAAGAATGCCTTTTTGGAAAAAATGGCTTCTTGTCTCTCTTCTTTATCCCAAGGGAGGTCCATGGGAAAACTAGTTATCTTGTTGATGGGGGCTTCATTGATTCTAATTACCAGTCCCATTACCATGAATCCTACTCCTATATATTCTAAAAGTTGTGGGAAAATTCCATGGCCACATCATCATCATACCCTCTAAGTCTTTCAAAATATCCCAACCAATTATACTTCTGAAAAATTTCCAATATCTCTAGATTATCATAGACCCAAGAAGGTTTTTTTGGTTCCCTCTTCTTAAACCCAACTCCCATGGTTGATGTTGATGAGTTAACCTTTCACGGATGATGAGTTAAGTCTTTGAAGGGATAAAAATGAGAGAAGAAATGGTTATTGGTTTCCTATAGAGGCCTTGTTTAAAAAATGTGACAGCTCAAAATTTACTTGGTAAACAAAACTGAGGGTTATTTAACAAATTATTGACATAATGATATTTCTATAGTTGTTCTTGTAGGAATTGTGCAAATAAATTTCTATAGGAACTGTGTTCTACAGAACTGTATAATTCAGGTTTCTACATGCTACGATTTTTTCTCACAGACTCATACAAATCCTAGCAGTGGTGAATTCGACCATGGGTTTGAAAAACATAAAGAATTTGACAATATCTGAGAATATTTTAGCACATGGAGAGAGATTTATTTGGCTATGAAGGTTTTAATGGCTACCTGTATCAACTTGGTTCCTAGAACAACTTCCTTGGCTGAGTGCTTTGGTCATCTTCCCCACCTGTAAGAAGTGGGTTTGGGTTTTAATGGTGCAACCTATTTTTTCTTCTACTAAATTTGTTGAGTTCTGCACAAAGAATTATCATACTGAATATAAGACTATTGTTTGTCCAGTCACTTGACAACCTATCTTCTCAATGTTTTCCTTGGTTATCTAAAATGTGTTTTGTCTTCTGCCATCCTAAATTTCATTGGTTATCTCTATTCATGACAACACATAGGATAATATGAATATGGATTTAAAATGATCTTTATTTACTTTTTTCATTATTGATCATATAAATTTCCCAATCGTTGAGCCCCATTATTATTCTAATATTTTTACTACAATGGGGAATGCTATCATAACTATAATATTGGTAATCCTTGGAAAATATAGTGATTCATTGGCATTCACTCACACCTTGTCCATTATGAATATTCTCTTACCTAAGTACCACCTATTCTCTTGAACTATGTTGAAATTTTATCCTAGGCTATGCATAAGAAATTGTCTAACTTCTCATATCTTAAGATATTTAGGTAGCAACCCTACCTATTATAACTATTAATTGTATCCCAACCCATGCCATTTTAGCACTTGAATTTGGACATATGGGAAGATGATGGAAAGGTGACACTAGTTATCAAATGGATTCCTTTGTCCTAAAAATAAAGGATGAAAGGTTATAATGATTTATTGATAAAGTAATGCGGCTATCCTTCAGTGTCATTTTGGGATAGGATCCTCTCAATATATTTGAAGTATTTAAGTTAATAATGCAATTTATTCCCCAAATCGGATGTGGTGATTGGTATGTATGAGGACTACATTGTCCTAAAGATTTATTATTTTGAAGGAATACCCTTCAAAATTATTGTATTGACGACTCCTAAACTCTTTTTCTTGGAGTATAGCTAGATGTATACTATTAATGAATCATATTTTGTTAGGAAAAAGAAGAAACATTGTTTTTCACTTCCTACTTCCTTTTCCAACTATTCATTTGTTACTAGAGTTGGGTACCCAAATCCTAATGTATTTATTGAGTCCTATGGTTTTTCTAAGGATAATCCTTGGAAGCATGATCCCCACCACACTCTTCTATAGTAGAAAGATAAATCACATATGGGAAGGTTTTGTATCAATATGAAGAAAGGAATTCTACATAAGGATGGATCAACAAATATTCTTATAAACAAGGGTTGGCTAGTTTAGATAGAGAGGCCTAAGAGAAGGGAAAGAAATTATAAATTAGAAGAGGTGATACCAATGGGATATCTTATGAATATCTTGTAGTATTTTACTTTTTACAAAAAACAAGAAAAACCCCTTCTAGACCTGAGATTCCGACACCCCACCAAGAAGAGACAACAAATTGGAGGGGGCAAGGGTTCTCCTTTTGTAAATTTTTAACTTGGTGGGGGATGATGATGTATTTGGAGAAACTTAAGGAGAATAATAAGATTATTCTTGAGGATGAAAATTTGTGAAATAATATGACAAGTACCATGGAATTGTAGAGGATAGTGGTGATGTTCTTCATACAATAGATGAAATGAATGTTGAAGGTACACCACCTCTTCCCAACGATGCCCAAATAATTGAAGGTGTGACTCAATCACCAATGAAAGGAAGAACTCTAGACCCCTTTTCTACCTCTAAGAATAAGAAGGAGGCAACTATTGGAAATAATTTTAAAATGGCCCAAAATATGGGATATCATGTGTTAAGCCATAAATATTGAGTTATTACATTTCTATTATATTAATGTTTTCCTTATTGTTCATGTACACCATTTAGATGTAATTGTACCCTTTGTCTCCTATATATATCAAGGAGACCTAGTTTTAGTGAGCATCCCATCTTATACATTTGTTATATTGTAAAGATAGTTTTCCCCCTCGAAGAGGATTCTCATTCACTCTTCTCTCTCTTTCATAAGGTGTCAACTTACTTCTATTTCTCTTTTTTCTTTTGTTTGGGTGTTTTGGTGCATAACATTTGGTTTCAGAGCATACAATCCTTGGGTTTGGCTCCTTCAAATGAGTGATGTTGGTGTTTTTTTCTATAAATTTTTCTTTATATAGTTTCAGATGGTGAAAGTTTTGGGAGCTTGAGGAGACATAGTGAAGTACCTATGATAAAATTTTCAAATTTTGGTTCATTATAATTTCAGAGATATAGCCCGTGGAAATTAGGGTTTTTTACTAGTCTTGAAATTAGTATCAAACCCGTGATCCTAGAATTATTTCTATAATTTTTTTATGGGATGTTTCAAATAGAAAAAAATTGGGATTTTTGGTTTAGTATACTTTCAAAAATATGAGCTATGGAAATTAGGGTTTTTAACTGGTGAAGGAGAAGGATTTTTCTAAAAAGATAAACATATTTTTAATGAGGAAAAGTAGATATCTTTGTTGGGGCTATGGATGCTTGCGAGAATCAAAGAAAGGTTTGTGATACCAGGGTGGCTACGTCGGGGATATGGACACTCACAAGTAGTGGAGAAACACCAGAAGGGTGAAAAAATTTACTTAGATATCACAAACAATATCCTAATACTGGAAGTTGGATTATATTGATTTCTTTCTCATTGTTGAAGGTCATTGTTTAAAAGGAATTATCTTTGTGTTTGATTAAATCTTAGAGTCCCATGACAAGGTTAATAATGATTTCTAAATCATAGATGAAAGAATTTATGGTTAGATTTTGTTTTTGATCAAGTTTTAATTTTGTCATTACTTGAAATTGATTTATTTTTGGGTTGGAATTATAGGTAGAGATGTTGGTTTGTCTAATGAATTTCCATTTGTTGAGTACACAACACACCCCAAAATTTGAAAATTTTGGGTACCACTTTTCAATATAAGGAGAACACTTTTTTGTGGATGTTTTTAACAAACCTCCATGAAAAATATATCCATTCTCTATTTATATTAGAGGTTGTTAGTAGAGGCAGGCGACCAGAGGTTTTTGTAGAGGTCTTTTTAGTAGTGCACCTTTAAGGTACTTACACAACGGTGTGCACATAAAAAAAATGAACTAGTGCTTAAATGTTCAACATAATCATCATACATTATAATAAAAATAATAAGCATCGATCAAAGAGCACCAATTTTGTTGAAAATTACACCTTGATTCTTATCAATGTCGTAAATTGCACCCCAATAGGGTAATTATTTTTTACCAAACCAATTTCCATTGTTAAACTTCATCCCATGCTTCCAAACTCTCAAGAAAGCACCAATTATCACCCTTTTTCCAAATACGCCTTGTTTCTGGTTCTCTACAACGAGTTAGATAACTCCATTGGTAGATCCCACACATTTCCAAAATTTGGAAATTACCACAATTTTTCATTGCCTCTCAACGATGGAACCATCCCTCCTCGGGACATAAGAGTCTAGGTAAATTGTTTATTACTTTCCTATTTCCATTTTCGTCCTATTAAAATTTGAATTTATCTTGAAATGTGGTATTTTTAAAAATAAATTTCCAATTCCACGTAATTCACCTGAATGCTTTGGCTTTCCCCAAAGCAGTGTGTCTTGTGCTAAATTCACAGTACGAACCACATTTGGTGTGTATAATATAAACATATGCACCAGTGTCATTTAAGGAATAACACCACGATAAATTTTAAAAACAAAGTAGTGTGCCCTTTCAGACGCCATGCAAGCAGTGTGTCCTTGGTTTCTCCCCACACTGGTATATTCTATTTAATTAATATCATCACTAACTTTACGATCCATAAAATTTAACATAGAGGTGCAACCATTTTAACCAAATGCACCCGCGTTGTTAAGAGAACCACACTTGGACATATATTGACTAACTTGGCATAGTGTGGCATCTCATTGGATCCCCATGAATTCCTTCACAACACACCATTGAAAAAAACATTGGTGCTCCAATATCACAACAATATCTATGCATTAATAGTAACACATCTCACTGCTTAAGTTGCAATAAAAAAATTTAACCTAGTGGTGCTCATAGCTCCAAAAAATGCACTGGTGTTGTAAAGAGCACAACATCGGGACAAATATTTCATAATATATCAGTGCGATGCATATTTTTTGATGCACTTCTAAAATATGTGGCGATGCGACAATAAGCGTACAACACTAAATCCTAAACTCTAATAGTACACACTGTGATAGGTTTTGAAAAATAAACATAGTAGTGCTTCTTTTGTGAGGGCCTATCTATGGGGAATTATGAAAGAAAACACACTGCTAAACAACATGTCAGTGCTCTGGTATAACTAGTGCATTGGTGCTTTCGATTTAAAAAAGTGCATCGATAATTTTGCATGCCATAAATGTTATCACAGTGGTGCATCTTTGTTAAGGAAATGAATCGGTGTGGTGAAAAGAATAGTGCTAGGAAAATATTGAACGATTCAACATGTCGAGGAATTTCATTGGATGCTCCATTAATGGTTCTCTATACAACCCAACATATCACAAAATGTAATGTCGGTGGTATAATAAAACGGTAGTACCAATTCATTCATATTAATACATTGCACCACGTAATTTGCAATAAAACAATTTAACCTAGGGGTGCCTTCAATTATAGAAAATGCATCAGTGTTGTAAATAGAATGTCACCGGGTTGAATATTTCACAATTTAACGATGTAGTGCATCTTATGGGACACATTGCTAAAATATGTGATGGTGTGATAAGAAACATGGTGCACTAGTGCATGTTAGTAACAACACCGCATGGCAGTGTTGTTTATCTAATATATAGCACTGTTGGCGGTGCACATGTGTCAATTTTCACATGCAACTCTTTGTGACTAATTTTTAGATATGAGAAATTGCTTCTTAGTGAGCCAACAATAACACCTTATCTGTAGTCACTGAAAAATTATACACTAAACATTATTGGCTGAAAACATATGCAACATAAACACAAAATATCAAAGATGAATCATCGACACATATGAAAGAAAATTCCAGTTATGTAATCTTGTTATCATTGGAAATATTGAGGGAAAAACTAGCCCTCCCAGCCAATACAATATCACCAAAAATATGAGGACAAATTTGTCATCTATTATCACCAAAACTGAGAACACCCTTGTTATCCAATATACAAATAAGAAAACCAAACCTCAACAATATTATGGAAATATCCTCTGTCCACAAATCTACTGCAGACCACAAGTATGACCTGTTTAGGTCACCTGACATCATCCTATATGGACCTGATCCTACCCAGAATAACTTGTGTGGATGTACACGACTATTCTCACAACAACCCATGTACTTACATGACTATTCCAACCACAACCCATGTACATGTACGGAAACTTGTATGGACACTTCATACAACTCGCTCCACTCATACAAATTCTTCCTTATGTGGTTTCGTCTCTCTCACACGTGCGTCATGATTTTCCCTATCAAGAACAAAATATAGAGAGTCATCAACCCTAGGCAAGATTTTCCACCCTAGCATAATTTCCCCTTGTTTAAATCACCAAGCCCCCTAGCACAAGTGAAAACTCACTTATTCTAGCTCCATCATGTCTCCACACATTCTGCATGATGTGTAATGTCACAATGACCTCTCTTATTTATATACTATCCTTAGGGGTCAACATAGAAGCACATCCACAAGTCAACATCAAATTATTTTTCCTTGTGGGTGTGAAGCCCCAACACAAGCCCACAAATCCCATCATCAATCCATGAAGCCCCCACTCAAAACCAATGGGTTTTCACCAAACCGAAAGTGTGATGTGGTTCCCATGATTATTCCCACATGCCCAACACCTAGGGTCATGTGATAATACCTACTTGAATCTAAAAAAATCAACACTCCCTCTTAACGAGGAAGGCATTCTCACCACACTCCCCAAGTGGTAGTGCCTCCCAATTCTAAAATATCATAAACACACCCTCTTAGTGAGGGAGCCATTCCATCCTCCATCCTCTCTGGAAGTAACTATGTATCCCATATTGGAAGTACTTCCATCTCCCATATTGGATCCGCTATCACAAATGCTTTCCAATCCATCTTATTGGTTTCTCCCTCTGTCACTAAAGCGAATCCTGGTATCGATTCCTCCTGAATGGATGCATCCTCGGTCACTGAAGAAAATATTGATGTCTGACATGATCCCATCCTAGAATACATCCTTCTCCTAGAATCCTCCTGACCTTGAACCTCCTTTCTATCCATATCAACCCATGACACCTACCTAATAGTCTTGGAAGATTCCCCTCTCCCATATGGACCTAGAGGTTGGCTCCCACTAAGCAACGGAATCTCCCTCTGATCCTCCTGAATCCCTTTGAAGTTGGAATCCCTCTAATCCTCCTGACTCCCTATGAAGTTGGACTCTCTCTGAGCCTCCTAACTCCCTCTGAGCCTCTTGACTCCCTGTAAAGTTGGAATCCCTATGAGTCCACACAACCTTTGGAGATACCTGCTCCCTATCCACTATCCTCTGCATAGTCTTGGGAGGCTTCTCCTTCCTACTATATCCTGAGGGATGAATACCCTTGAACTCTGGCTTCCTCTGAGCCGGTACTAATGGTGGGGATACCTGGCTCACCACTCATGGAGATACCTGCTCCCTCTATACCTATGCTTCTGGTGGGGCCACATGCCTCACCAATGGTATAACTACTTTCTCCTCCTCATTTGTCTCTCTACTCCTGCTAGTCACAACATGCATAGGAAGGCCCTCTATAACTCCAGGAACCACTGTTGATATGAAGATGCATCCCCTGGCCATAAACAACACCTGTCTAACTCAAAATAATATGTGGTACCCCTTTCTCTCAATCTATGAGACTGAGAGAAAACTCCTCCTGAGTTCTAGAACTCATAACACATTTGACGGCCTGAAAACCTCTCCTAAATCCAATCGAAACGATATTGTACCAGATCCTTGTAATGCATGCTTGACTCCCATGCCAATATCCACACACAACTATGAGCCTGTCTCGATGAAATTGTCAAACAACTCTCTAGCACCTGTTATATGGAAATATGATCCACTACCCACCAACTAAGTCCCCCTACTGGAGACTATACATGAAAAGGTGGAGACCAACAAGATATCCCTCTGGAACCTATCTACAACCTCATCAACTTTTATTGTTAATCCATGCTTCCTTCTTCCTCTTCCCCTCTGGTGTGGACATTGTGAAGTAAAATTACCACAACCATGAAACTCAAAACATATGTATCCTCCCTGGACACCAACCAAGTCTCCTCTTGGATATTATCAGTCCATATCCTCTTAAACCCTAACAACATATCTTATGCACAAATCCCCTGCAAATTTTTTTCCCAAAACCTAGGAAGACCAAATCAACTTCCAATAACACATGTCCATCCTGGAATAACACTGCATAGTCCTAATTCTCAATACTTGAGGTTGAGAACACACTCTTGGAACCAATAACACATTTTCCACTTGCAAAACACCCCTAGACTCCATCTGGAATACCACTGTTCTAGATCCATGTACTACATGCCTGATCCTCCTACCAAGCTCCTCATACATAATTGAGTTAGACACCATGGAAATCATGAAAAAATATTGTTCACATGTCATGTTCCAGTGGATCTCACTGGATAAGAACCATGCAATCCTCTAAGGAAATCATCCTTCTTCCCCAATTCATGACAATACAATGAACTTCTACCCAAATTCATCATCCAAGTCACCAACAAATCTCTGTGTCTGCACATGCTACCACTGATCATGTGTCCTCATATGAAAAGTCCCAATTTTCATTTGGACACTCATATATTCCACTCTAGACCTCTGTAACTCATGTTTGCAAGTGTCCTCATCATCCCGGGTCAAATACCTCATACATCATCATAACTCAACAATGTGAAACTCTCTGGCCCAATGAAGACTCTATCTCATCAACCTACCAAACATATGAAGCCATCTCATCCATTCCAAAGAACTTGAGTTGCACCCATCGTAACTCACCATGACAAGTCACCAGATCCATAGGGTTATCAATCTTCCACACAACATACTTTTGTGATCCAGGCTCTTCGCCAATCCACCGTAACTCCCAACTTACCACACCACCTAGATGCAATAGCCCACAACTCCTCATTTGGATGGTATGCTCCATGTCTCAAACCAGATACCATCTAACATGTTTCCACTTGAAACTTTCATTGTACCTCCCTCTTAGATCTATCACACGTGACCTGGTCGGAACAAGAACAAGAACAAGAACAACACTCCTCTAGTGTTGTATCCAAAATGTGTCTCAAGATGATCCCCTTCTCTTCAGATCCCAATATTTGATCCCATGTCAATTTTCACATGTAACTCTATGTGACTAATTTTCAGATATGAGAAATTGCTTCCTAGTGAACCAATAGTAACACCCTAGATGCTATCACTGAACAATTCTACACTAAAAATTATTGATTGAAAACATATGTGGCGGAAACACAAAAGATTAGAGATGAATCATCAACGCATATGAAACATAATTTCAATTATTTAATATTATTAGCATCATAAATACTGAGGGAAAAACTATCCCTCCTATCCAATACAATATCACCAAAAATATGAGGACAACATTGTCTTCCAATATTATCAAAATTGAGAACACCCTTGTTCTCTAATATACAAATTAGAAACCAAACCTCAACAATATTTTGGAAATATCCTTTACCCATAAATCTATTGCAGACCACATGTTTGACCTATTGAGGTCACCTGGCATCAACCTGTATGAACCTGCTCATGCCTAGAAGAACTTGTGTGGATGTACTCGATTTTTCTCACAACGACCCGCACATGTACGTGAATGTTCCCACTTCAACCCGCATACATGTATGAAAACCTGTATAGACACTTCGTACAATGCATTCTACTCATACAACTTCTTCCTTTTGCAGTTGCCTCTCTCTCCCACACATGTGGTGTGATTTTTCCTGCCAAGAACAGAAGATAGAGAGTCCTCAACCCTAGGCCATATTTTCCACCCTAGCAAAATTTCCCTTTTTTGAAATCACTAAGCCTCCTAGCAAAAGTGCAGACTCACTTATGTTAGCTCCATCATGTCTCCATACATTCTACATGATGTGTAATGTTGCAATGACCTCTCTTATTTATATACAATTCTTAGGGGTCACCATAGAATCCCTTCCACAATTCAACATCAAATTAGGCTTTCCTTGTGGGTGTGAATCCCCAACACAAGCCCACAAATCCCATCATCAAACCCATGAAGACCTCACTCAAATATTCCAATGGGGGTTTTCACCAAATTGAAAGTGTGATGTGGTTCCCACAATGATTCCGACATGCCCAACACCCAGGGTCATGTGAGAATACTTGCCCGAAGCTACAAAAATCAACAATATGTTCTATTTTAGGTGCACCACTTACTTTTCTAGATTACTTTTGCAAACAAAAATTAATTTTAGATTTTTAAAAATACAAGTTATTTATATATATGTGTGTGTGTGTTTTATAATTTCAATTTATTTTATCTATTTATATGTGCCTAAAAATATTTGTAAGTGAAGTAGATATGACAACAATGAGAGGAGGACTAGTATCAGTAGCAATGAGTAGAAACATACACATTTTTACATGAGTGGGAGGCTAGGGAGAGTGAGAGGGTGTTGATCCCTTTCCCTATTTCACAACATACATGTACCCTTTTGATGGATTTTGGCCTCTTCAAGTTTTATGAGGAGGGTACATCCCTCAGGGAAAACTCTTCATTGTTAATAAAATTGATCCGTCATTGGGATCATGGTTGATAGGTATTCAGGGTCAATCCCGACCTGTGGTATCATCCCACAGAGGAGGATATTTATTTCATCACTCAGTTGTCTATGAGGGGGGGGGGGATTGGCCCCAGTGCCATGATATACCACCTAGTGTTTTAGGAGAGACACAACTAGAATATGTGCATAGATAGTTATGTTCATACATTATTTCCTCTTCAAAATTCCAAGTTCGTGGTGGTCAGCTACAAATACATTTATTTCATAGAGAGGAGGTTAGGTGCCTATGTATTATTATCTCAACACTTTCACACACTATATCTAATGGAAAACACATTAGTTTCCCTTTGTTTCATTTTGTATATGGTTTAGTGTAGAGGCCTCGATTGATTAGGTGGCTAAATATTTTTTTGAGACATTTTTGTTTTGCATTGGATCATTGTCGCACCATTTTAAATGGGACAAGATTCTTCCCATTCACATCAACAATATTTAGATTATTTTTTGAGAGGGTTCATGCCACTCAAACAATAGTACCTTTCCTTCTTACTATTTCTATGCTTGATGCATGTATGCACATCTGAGGGAAGTTGTTTCCTAAGAGGGGTCAACTTGACTTTCCCTGTACTCTAGTCGGTAGGGATGTATGTGATTTTTTAGCTAGAGAGGAATAACTTGTCCTAGATATTGTACAATACCCATATGTAGGGATGGATTGGAGAGGATGTCCAAACATCATGTTTACAACTATTGAAACACTAGATCAGAGAGGTATTATTATCATTATGCTTTGATAAATTTAGTTGCATACTTTTATGTCTTATTTATTGCACATGCAATTTATTGTAACATTTTGTTTCAATTATCTTATTATTATTATTTATTGTTTTGTAGATATTGGCACATATGTTGGGGATGAGCCTCCCCAACAAGATGAGGAGATGGAGGAGGCAAAGGACCATCCTAAATTACATAGAGCACGCATGCCAGGAAGTCCAGATCAAAGAGTCCAAATAGAAGTGGCAGATAACCTATGTGGTGTCATGATTAGTCACATAGTGGTTCCTGCACTGGTTAGAGACATAGTTGACCTGAAAATGAAAAATACTTGTATCTTTTAAATTATTTGTAAGTGTTAATTATGTGTGCTTGGGAAAAGGGATCAATTTGCAAACACATAAATTAGAGAGTTTTCACACTTAAGATGCACATAATAACCAACAATTAATATCCATCAGTAAACACATAACACAACAAATGATAAAGGATTTCACCCCACTCTTGGGCTACATCTCCTGGTCCAGCTTCCAATGGATCTCTTTTATATTATTTTCTCAAAGTGATAAAAACAATGATTTACAGTGCTCAAAATTCCAAATAGATGGCTCCAATGGCTCCATAACATCTAAAAACCCCTAGCTAGGGTCTTTTTTCACCTGGTTTGGCCAAAAAATGAAGAAGATACCCTCCTAGAAAGTTTCCACTTCAAGTTTGTTGTCTCTGGTTCTCCAATTCACACATGTGTGTGACTAACCCAGCTCCCACAATGTTACTAGACTGAAAACCCAACACCACACACACTCTACAATTTGGGAAAAAATGTTGAATCATTAGCACGCTTAGCGCCCCCTTGGGTGGAGGTGTTGGAGGCATGGGGGACCATATGGCCACGTCCCAACGCATATCTTGGGCCTATTGTGGAAAAGCATGCGGTGTTGACACTTGGCTGGGTGTGTGGCAACGTGATCGTTGGTTTGTTAAACCCCACACCATTGGTTATATGCGAAGGTTGTATGGTGTAAGAGCTGGGGTCTATGAGTTGGAGATTTCCCACACCAACTGTTAATGAGTGTTTGTATGTGATGTATTATGATCTAGGGGTTGGGGCTAAGCCCCAACCCTTTTCTTCGCCAACCCAACACAACTTTCAATTCAAATACATGTTGCAATGTTTATGGTTAAGTACCAATGCATATGTGGGTTGGTGGCCCGACCTATGCAGAGACTATGCCACTGCCCACGAAGGTCGGGGGTTCGACCCTCGCGAACTACCACAACCTTTTATAAATTGGAGGGGTTCCACGTGGTAGCCCACGACTGGTCCATGTGGCACCATATTGCTTTCCACCCTGACACCACATGTCAAGAAACCATTCACCCACATATCTTCCACCTAGCCTGACAACTCAGGACTGCCATGTCACTAAATGGTCGTATAGATTGTATGGTTATCTTCCACGTCAGCATTGTATAGACTGTACAGTCAAAAAAAAATTGCCTTTTTGGAAAAGTGGACAGAATATGATATCTCGCTCATATGATGTCAGTTTGAACTTGTTCATGTTTCGTTGGGATCGTGAGGATGAGGCCTACGCATATGCCCTTTTTGAAGCAATTTCGAGCACTTTGATTTTTGAGCAAAATTTGATCCCTTGGATCACTCCTCCCCATTGGGAAGCTTTTGGACCTTGTTGAAGGGTCCTAAATCCATTTAACTCAACAACAAGAACCAAACCTGCCATCGAGGCCCAATTAGACTCTGCAGCGTTTGATAGTGGAATTGTTCTCCAAATATTGAGATCCGACCAATTAATCAATGGGATTTACGTAGTGATTGAGATAATGTCTTCTTGTGAAGTCTCATCCTTCATCTTGACCGTTCTCTTTTTTGTATTTTCTTTTACTAGATGAGTCTGATAAAAGGATGTGCACTAGTGTAAACCAGTTGGTGAAAGGGAGACAATTTGACTACTGGAGAAGGATGAGCTTGGGATAACCCTTGTGCTCAAGAATGCAGACAAAGATTTTCACAACTATGAAAAGCCTAGTATTAATACATTAACTTGATGGTATTACAATTATTTACTAAGATACACTTATCGAAAGAAAACATACATGCAATAAACGATGGCAAGAAAAATAGTTTCCTTAGCTCTAATCATTAATCACACATTAACACAACGATTTACTTTCCATCATTAGAGACAAGAACCATAAAAATATTGAATCAAATAACTTATCAAAACATTCATAGGCTCTTACTCATTACAACATCCATTCGTGAGATAAAGTCAGAAATAATTCTTACTTAGATCCAATCACACACACTTTTGATGAAAAACAAAAACTTGTCTCTGGTCCTTAACATGACTTCTCAATTAAGGTAGCTCTGAAATAGTTCTTTACAAATCCAAAAATGAGGGTCTTTGTAGAAACCATCGACCTCTTCTAACATGTTGATCCTCTTATTTATAACAAATTATTAACTAAAAATAACTATCAAAAGTGAAAGCTAAGTAAAACAAAACATCGCCACGTGGCACTTCCATCTCTTAGTCTTCTAAGAGTCATCAAATGGTGGAACACTTGAGTGGATGACTCTTATCATACTCCAACCATTTAATGAAGAGTTCCTCACATGTGTTGGCATACGACAATTTGTGTTGGTCCATTGGGGTTGAAAGGATATCCTTCATTTCCACTGTTTGTGCCCAATACTTGACTACTTTATCACTTAACTGTTGTAACATTTTCCGATACTTGTTCGGATTCTCCATGAATTGTTGTACTTAACCTGGCACCATGTACACCACCTTTTCTCTCTCCACAATCCACGATGAGTCTTGTTCTGCATGTATTTTTAATATTTCATGCAAGTCAACAAAGTCCTAGGGTGTGTCGAATTCTTGGAGACCGATGTCTCTCATCACTCGATTGATCTTGGTCCAAATCCTCTCGCAATTGGCCCATTTCTCTTGGATTTATTAATGAGTTTCTTGGGCCATTTTCACCCAATACTCGATTGACTTCCTTATGTGATCGATGTTGTTGTCCCTTAGTACCTGAATGCCGTGCTCTTCGATGTCTCGGCCCTATTGAACCATGCTGATGTAATCGATCCTTTCCACTGCTTGGTGTGCTTTCTCATACCATATTTCCATGTCCTTTCACGTTTCCAGTGCCATAAGGGTGTCTTCTTGGAAATCGGTTATCCTTGTAATGAAAAGGTGTCTCTCATTCGTGAATTTAATGTAGGCATCCTAGAATTTGCTTCTCAATAACACCTTGGCCTGTGTGGAATCCTGATAATATTTCGTCAAATGGCACAGATGCTCCAACTCCTTCAGCGCAACGACCAACTCCTCTTCATATTTTCTTTCTCTATCCAGGGTGGCATCTGTGATTTCCATCCCTGCATCGATAACCTCAGACGTCTTGGCATGCTCTGTGCTAATCAATTTCTCCTCTATGGTGATGAGGATGGATTTGTCCAAAGTAAGCCTCCTCTTCTTGGTGGATCTCTTCATGATGTATTTCCTCTTTAGGTCATAAGTGATGGCTTGTATATCGACGATCTCATCCATGGTTTCAGGGATTTGATGCTCTCCCCAAGTAAGCATGTTTCCAGAACTTCTGATGGTGTATATCTGTTCAAGACTAGGTTATTGAACCTCTTCTGTATGTCCCAAAAGTTTAGCCTCTGGTTTTTTCTCATCGAGAGGTAAATTACTGGCCAAAATTGATGAATCGGGGGAAGGATCGGTACTTACTTGATAATCGTCTGTCGAGATGTCAATTTCCTATTGTGGAATTCCTCCTTCTTGTTCTCCCAATCCTATCTCATCCTTCGGGTTTTCCACTTGGGTCCCCGATGTATCAAGTAGATCAGTGTCTAAGACACTTTCAACCTCTTGGCCGCTCTATGGAAGGATTTGAATTGGAGCATCAAGAGTTGGGGAAGATACTTTCTCGGTTTCCTTTTCCTCTATAATCTATATCGGAGTCACCAGGGAAACCTCCGAACTCTCCTCATCATCATAGATAGTTATTAATTCGTGTAAGGGGTTTGGTCCACTTTCTCTCCCTGGTGTCCTCACTATCTCAGGATGAGCTGAAGCGTCCCCTGGTGATCCTATCTGTGGCATTAAAACTTTAGGGTTATATGACCCTGTGGTTTCTTCAATTTATATCAACTCTGGGTCACTTGGTCCTTCCCAGATTTCGATTGGGTTGTCGACATGAACCCTTGTCATCTCTTCAAGTTCTGGATCATTCTGTAGCTAATCAATCGCTCTATGTGCCTCTACCATTAAGTGCAGATCCCTTGTCTATGCCTCTGGTGTCAAGAACAATCCCCTTCCCTACACCTTTGTAGCTTTTGTCGCTCTGATTTCTTCCCTTGATCTGAGGGCCTATTGAGCCGACTGCTCTATTGTTTCCACCTATTCATCCATGCTCATAACCTTGAACCTGGTCATGTTTAGGTTGGCCATCCTATGTACCACCTCGTCCCAGTCCTAGACATTCTCTGTGAAGAATTCGTCCTCAAACGTATCATGAGCATACGACCAACATGATGACACTTGTGAAGCATGTTGAAGGACCAGGCCTTTAGGATCATGCTTGCGGAATTGGCCTATAGAGAACCTAAACTCAAGTTGGCTTAGCCCTTCTTGTTTGGCTTGATCAATATCCTTTACCAGATAGAACCCCACATGGAAACCGTAGGGTATGGAGGCTTGTTTCTTGTCTTTGACTAATGTGGCGTTATAGCCCTACAGGATGGTCTGATAACAAATTTATCTCACGACAAGCCAGTCTGGGACATGAGCTGGTAGGAGGTGTGGCGCTCTGGTGGCCTCGAACACCCTGATGTAGGTGGCGTGCTCATCTAAGTACCAATGGCCTACCTTGGATATCATTTTCTTGGATTTCACTGATAGCCTTGGGCATTCCTTCTTAAAAACAATAAAATAAATTCAGGCGATGAATTCATCGCAGATGAGGGAGTAGGATTTCTTGTACTTGTTTTCCCATAGCACACTGAAGTAGGCGTGGACCAGGAGCTCTACAACATGCCAACTTAGATTCATGCCAGTGAATACCTTCCTAGCACACATGACATCAAACAGGTACGAGGACATGTAGAAAGTTGGTGCCTCTCCTTCCTTTGGTGTCTGAGCCTGCTACACATAGATGTTTAGTTGTTTGGAGATTATTTCTCCCCAGTTGAAGCTACACCTGATGATTTCAACTATGTATGTCAGAGGCATCCACGCTTCTTAAAATTTGGAGTAATCCTTTTCTTCGTATAGTCGATAGATGAGAGCCATCAAATAGATGTATGGCTCCCTTAGGTTGATTGTCCCATAGCATCCATTTCTCTGATTGGTGAATTTCTTGTCTTCCCTCCACCATGAGTCCATCAACCAACTAGTGTCATGGAGTTCATATAACTTCACCATGAAGTCTGTGTTGAGGTGCTCCTCTGGGTCCTTGACATTGTAGTATTTCTGGACCTCTGTCGGGAGGAAAAATCTGATGCGCTCGCCATTCTCATCATTAATCAAAAATTTATTCCCATCTGTATGTTTGATGAGCCACTTGAGGACCTCTATGTAGGGGAAAATGAGGTTTTTTCTCGCCACCATGTGTAAATATGACCGTCAGATGTTTTGGAACACATGGTCATCGAGCGCCCTTACATCTGCGTCGTTGCGTGGGATATACTCTGGGTATTCTTCTCTGCTAATCCTGTTGAAGAGATACCCCCACTGTGGGAGCACTATCTTGGATCCGATGCTTGCCTCTATATTGCCAAAGTTTGGAGGTTGGATGAAAACTTTCTTTGTTGTTGTCTTGATGACAAGCTATGGCCTAGGGATGTAATCCAATTGCCTCGTGGTCCCTGGAGAAGAACCTTCACCTATCTCTAGATATTTTAGCTTTGGTGCTCTCGACGAGCATATGGTGGTTGGCTTTCTCGACAACATTGTTCCTGCAACTTGAGAAAATTTTAGAGACTGTGTAAAAAACCAGATGAACACATATAAATTATTACCAAGGAATTGACAGAGTTGGATACATACCTCTGAAGCTTGTTAAACCTGATTTTTGATAATCACGGGGGTCAATATAGTCTTCAAGTTGCTCACTTTTTCTCCTTTGGATGCACCTAAATTCTCTTGCATGCATAATTAATTTTTTCACAACGGTGCAAGAGATTTAAATAGGGAAAATATTACCGCATTGCATCAGCCATTCAATTCGGGTCATGAGTGAAATTTCAATAAATATTCCGTTGAATCTTTAGAGGAGTTAGAACTTGAATTCATCGTTAGTTGACGATGGAGGAACGGGTTGTGATGTGGTCTATCTGTGATTTCAAAAAAGATATTTTAATTGGTGCATGAGGTAGCAACTAATGCAAGATTGAGTATTAATTAGCTCCTTAAATGTCCAAAATCCAATCGTATCTAATGCTGAAAACACCCTGTTGTGTCTCTCTTTCAGTGGGTGGATCGAGATTGGGGTTGTGCTATGAACATTTTCGTTGATATCCTCCTACAAAAGCTCTGACGCCAATCGGCCTTATCGTACAATGATGACTTGAAGGTGTGACTCAGACCTAGGGAACCAAGAATGACTTGGGATAGAATTAGACCGTATGATCCTCTTACTTGGTAAAGACACATGGCATTGGAGACTAGTGACTTAATTCACTCATATTAGTCGGAGTTAGGAATCTCCTTAAGCTATTCACTCTAAAACCAAATCCTACCTTGTTGATGCCGAAAAGTGTCAAGTATCGGAGATCAACGATAAACCTACCCAAGTGCTCTCAGATCGACTCCCTCGAAAAAGTCTCGATGCCGAAAATGCATCAAGGATCGACTATCGGGGATAAATTTATCGAGGTAAAATATTTTGTTGTGATCCTTTTGGGTTTTCCCTGATCCTGATAAAGTGCGTTGGGCATCGACTATCGAAGATTTCTTTTCGTTCTTTCTTAACGTCTGTCCTCCTCGTATTTTACTAATGTTGAAGGGGATCGGCTATCCCTCGAGCCTTTATGAAAAAAACTTATGCAAACCAGAACCTCCTTCTGCCGATGCTGATGAATATCGACAGTTGACAACTATTGTTTTCTGAGTGGTTCATTTACTTACTTGAATTCTTTCTAACGTCGAATCTGAGCGCGGTAGGTGCAGTGTTTGGTTGTTGATTCTCAATTCAGGTGTTAAAGTATTCCAGTCATGGGGTTCCATAAGTTCAAACAAACCTAAATAAGTGATGAGAGTCATGAAAATAAAGAAAGAACAAACATTTCGTAACTTGAATTCGAGTCAGACAGTGCAAAAACCCAAGTGGTACCCAAAAAAGTGAAAACAATTTGATAAGGTTTTTTTAGGGTGTATTGAGTGCTCAACAAATGGCAACTTAACGGGAGAAATAAAAATATTTGTTCCTACCTCAGGCTTAGCTGATGAAAACACTGGTTAAAAATTTAACTGGATTTTATCAAAGCCTCTTCTATCCTTGTGTTTGAAATTCCCCAGTTGGTGCATCCGGGCCTGCCTGTGGGGTTTCAACCTTTATTCCACCTTCGTTTTCTGTAACCATGACCCACGCCCTCTTTGACAAGAGTCGAGTAAAGCATTCACTAGCACCAGGCCTTTTAGTTATCATCATTCACTTTCTACGGTGTTCCTCCACTGCCAGCGAGCGTCCATAGCCCTGACAGAGTCACCCCCAACATCACAGACCTTGCTCCTATGCCAGGGAGTGTCCATAGTCCCGACGAAGTTATCTGCATACCCTCTCCTACTTTGCACTCATTTGATATAATTGATTTTATTTTGATAGAATGCCTTGAGAGAGTGGGAGAGGAGGATGTCTGTTATTTTCAAAATGATATGGTTAAGGTGATTTTTTCTAGCTCTGTCTCAAGGTAGATGTAGTCCTTTCTATATTTCCATATTTCCCTTTAGGTTTTACCAGACCACCAGGAAGACACTTCATCACTTTGCCAAGGTTGTTTATTTTCACATGTTAGATACATAACTCCTTCAAACCACCACAATTCTCCTAGTACTTATTGTGTTATATGTAAGCATGAGTCAGGAACAGAGTTCGTCATATTGCATGAACTAAAGTCAACCAATGCCTTGATAAACACAAACTTCAAAATCACATAAATTACTATAAAAAGAAAACCAAAAAATGAAGAACTCCGCAATCAGTTTACCTAAAAAAAAAATATCATGGAAATACATTTTGTTTTTTAATAGAAATATTTTTTTAGGGCTTGGCCATTCACTAGGAGGGTGTCAGGTTCCCCCCTCATATTTTTCAACCGATACGTGCCTACCCCAATTTTATCAGCTACCTAAAAATTTCCAAGCCATAGATTATGAAACTTCAAATTTTTTCCCTTTGGCTCATTTTCTCTGTCCCATTTTAGGACTAAGTCTCCTACTTCAAAATTCTTCTCTTTGGCCTTATGCTTATCAAACCACCTTTTAACTATTTGTTGATGAGGTATGAACTTTGATTTTTCTTTCTCCCTTTCTTCTTCCAGCATGAGGAGGGTATCAATTCTTTGTTGTATAACTGATGAGGTTTGTGCTCTAGAATCCTGAGCAAGATGAAGATATGGGAGATATAGCCCGTTCAGAAGAATTCCTATCTATATACCCAAAAGTATGGGGAATTACCTATAGCTTCCTTAGGTGTTACTCTATCATCCCATAGGGCATTATGAAGTGAACTGTGTTAATTCCTCTGGTTGTCTGCAACTATTTTTTTTAATATCCTCACTAGGTTCTTATTGGTTGATTCTCCCACTCTGTTCCCCTTGTGGATAGTAGTTTGTAGAGTATCTGATTATGATTCCTTTGTCTAAAGAAAACTCTGTTAGTAGGGTGGAAGAAAATTAAGCAACATTATAAAAAACAAGGACGGAAGGCATAATGAACCTCGTAATCAGTTGTTGTTCTATGAATTGGATCACCACCTTTTCATTTACATGAGTCAGAGGGATGGCATCTGCCCATTTCATGAAATAGTCTGTGGCATTCAATATGTATCTATATTTTTTTGAATAAATCAATGTAATTTATCCTATGATATCTAACCCCCATTGCTCGAATGTCCTGGAGACGACCACAGGTTGGAGTGGGACAACTGATCTCTTTTCCCTCCCCGCACTCATTTGACAAGTTTTACAGTTCCTAGTGTATGTGTGAGCATCCATGAACATAGTAGTCCAATAATAGTCAGCTCTCAGTATTTTGTGAACGGTGGTATTCCCTGCGAAGTGTCCACCTGCAAGTCCATCATGGAGCTCCTTCAGGACCTTTTCTACATCTTCGCGTTCAAGACATCTTAAAAGTACCCCATCATAATTAACACGGAAGAGAACTGAATTTATGAGATGATATAGTGTTGAATTTAACCTAAAATCTCTCCTTTCCCTAGGGTTTAGATTTTCTGGGCAACTCCCATGATGGAGGAGATAGGTTAGTTTCTCATACCAAGGCTCCTCCCCTGGGGAGATGTATGAAGCTTCACCACACCATAATGCCAATTCATTTTCCCATCTAGGATATTCATTTACTTGGTCCTGGGCTTCAACTGCCATTTTGCATAATCCTTGTCCCTTAACCAGTTTGGCAGGTTTTATATCTAGATCAAATTCTTGGACTACTTCCATCCAGTTTCCTCTTCTTTCCCCAATCTCCTATTGAGTGAATAGGGATTGGACTGAAGGGTGAGGCACAATGACTTTGGTATGGTTCTTTATGATGTAATATCTTAAGTGTTTCACTCCCTTGTATACTGCATAAGCCTGCTTGTCTATAGCAAGGTAATCTAGTTCGTACCCTTGGAGATTAGTGCTCATAAATGAGATCGGGGCCTCATTGTTGTCATCATCCTTCTGAGTCAATACTGCAGCTAACGATTGGTTGGAGGAAAAAGTATAGAGGAAGAAATATTTTCTAAAGTCGGGACTTCGCAACAATGGAGCTTGAGATATTGCAGCCTTAATATTGCTGAAAGCACTTTTTCGTTCATCATCCCACATAAATTCAACATCTTTGTGGATCATTTTTTGTAGGGGTTTGATAGTTTCAGCAAAATCAGGGGTGAACTTTCTCAAAAAATTGATTTTCCCAAAGAAGGATTTGTTGGCCCTTGGTTATGGAAGCAAGCGAAGATTAAGAAGGAAAAGGCAAAACGTGAACTGTGCAAAAGACATAGTGACTGTTATTAGGTTGAAGTGAGCAAAAGAGAAGAAAAGATGGAGCGAAGTAAAAGGAATCAAGTCGTTGGATGAGGACATCGAGGATGACAGATAAGAAAGGAAGATGGATCGTGGATAACTCAACAAGAAGAAAAAGCCACCATTGGATGCTTGGGAGAATCACGCAAGAAGGAAGGAAATACAAGCTGGCAAAGCCCTAAAAACGTGGTTCAAGTTGACCTAGGGTTTTAGACACCTAGGATTTTAGTATCTAGGGTTTTGACACTTTGTTTTTAACCTAAAGGTGTCTGAGATCTATTGTAATTTATAAATAGAGGTCTAAAGGACTTGAGATGGGTTGTTGTTGGTATTATTATTGTGGTTGTCTTTGTTATTGTGTGATCTAGAGAGTAATATTATGTGAGAAAGAAGTGCTGAGTACGAGAGCCTTTTGGTATTGTAAGATATTCAGCTGGGTGCGAATATCAAACCTGCAGCTGGGTGCGCAGGGAGGGGAGAGATAGAGAGGAGAAGAAAGAAGATCTACTAGCTGAGAGTGCAAACAAGAACTGTATGCTTCATCTTAATATATTATAAAGCACGGTTCTGTGGACATAGCCCTAGAGAGAGGGTGAACCATGTATCTCTTGTGTTATGTGTGATTGATGTTGGGTTCTTTGCCATTTGATATACTGCTAATTGCATTATTGTGTTATATCTAATAGATAGTTGTGCGGAGTAGATCTGAGCTAGTAAGTGATATATAAATGTTGTATTGTTCTTGTATTGGATCCACTTGATATCCCCTTTGGTTGTAGACATATTTTTCCTGCAACCCCCCCATAGCTACTTCGGGTGAGACTGCATTTGCTTCACTGGTGTTTCTGAAAGGGCCAGTAGTTAGGGCTTTTTGGTGCACTCTTAGAGCTGAACCCTGGGTCTTCCCTTGTGCCAACAAATGGTTCCATTTTCGGGACAAGAATCTTCTTGAGGGAATGCCAAGGTGGTTTCCATCGAAGACAAATATTCAAAAGTGGATAGAAGATCAATAAAATGACTTCGTTGAAGCCCAGAACAAGAACCCTAATCTTAGTACAGAGGATTGGTTGGAGAGATATATCTTTACTGATATACATGAAATTTCTTTTGGAAGAATTCATTAGGAGCTATATGGGTGGCTAGCTAGGTTAGCAGATACCCAATTTGAGATCAGATCTAGGTCACTTGTGGTTTGAACGCCAGCGTTGATCAAGAAGGTCAAGAGAATTGATAACGTCATGTCAAGAGAAATAGATCATTGGTTTGATAGTACCATTGGAGGGTACATAACATATTTTGTTGTTGACAGAGTAGAGTCATATAGCCAAGCCGAGAGATATTTCTTCAAGGGACCTAGAGGAAAATTTTTACATTTTCTGAAGTTGAGGATCAAGATTCTATTGCATGAGAAGAACATCTTGAAGACACAGTAGTTGGAAGGATTAAAAAACGCTAATGTTCAAGAACTCAGACAGCGACAGTGACACAGAGGCTGGACATATGTGCAATGGAACGATATTTAGAGAAGTTCCTTTGGAAAACTTGTTTGAGAAAGATAGTGAACCTCTTCTAACAAAAGAAGGGTTTTATAGTGGAGAGGAGGAAGAGCTACTGAGAGAAGAACAATCAGGATCCATTGGAACAAGAAAATAAAAGACAGAAGAACCTTGCCTAGAAGAACTAGAAGCTTCAGGAACTGCGCCGACTATTGAAGTAAGTACTATTAATCCTATTGTTGTCTCAACAACATTAAGAAATCAGAGTCACCAAAGTGCTTAGAGAACTGTCACTAGTAGTCCACCACATACTCAGTCAGGAAACCTAGGAAGATATATGGCATACGAAATGAGGTTACCCACCTTTAGAGGAGATGGATCTGAAGACCCTGAGCAACATTGGTTTCTCTGTGAAGCTGTGTGGAGAATTAAGAATATCATCGACGAAGATGTCAAATGAGCTCAGTTCAGTACTACCCTAAGAGATCGCGCACTGAGATGGTACATGAAATTTTTCCAAGGAGTTACACATAAACCATTGAATGCCATTAAGACTTCGCTAATTGCTGAATTCAAGAAACCTAAGTCATAAACACAGTGCATTATAGAACTAAAAAAAATCAAGCAGAGAATAGTTGAACCCGTGTGGGAGTTCGATCAGAGATTTAAGACCTTGACAGGCCATCTAAGTTTTCAAATCCCAGATAATAAGAACAAGGAATGGTTCATTGTTTCCCTCTTACCACACATTAGAGTTCCTTGGATGCAACATAATATTTCTTCGCAGGTTGAGGCACTTGAGATCGCCATGAAGTTAGAATTAGCCCCTATGGGAGAATCCATATCAGGTATGAGTCAAATCTTCAGTCAGCTACTAGTTTGTCTCTGCAGGTCAAAGATATGTAGAAAGACAAGGGAAAAGATAAAAGAGAAGACATCTAGTGTGTCAGATGAAAATCAGAAGGCCATGACAAGGAGAATTGTCCCCTATTCCATGAATACTTGGCCTCTCGAGATCTGAGCCCTTTGAAATAAGTCACCCTACCCTAGTGCGAGGTATGAATAAATAGACATCGCCCAGGTGAGTGCTACTACATGAAAAAATATGTTCAGACACCCACAATTTCGTATTGCATGTTCTATAAGTCCATGGGACATGATGATAGGGATTGTAGGGCTTACAATCTCATGCATGAAAGGTCAAGGGATATATGAAAAATTCAAGGTGAAGTATAGCAAGAAGGAAACCGTACGCAGTATAACTCCCCTGGGAGAGGAAAATTCAACCCTCATGGTGGATTCTATGGAAGAGGAAGAGGAGGAGGTATGGGTTGAGGTCGAGGATAGATAATTTGTTATAATTGTTCATAGCTAGGACACTTGGCAAGGGAATTTCAGAACCCTTGTACCACTTGCAGCTATTGCAACTCCTTCGAGCATGTTATCGAGGAATGTCCAACATTGCTGGCTAAGCTTCAGGAGAGATGGGGACCTCAACAGAACCCGCAAATACAACTAATAAAAGAAAAACCTCATGGAACAGATCCTAGAGTCGATGTTATCACTAGAGGAGGTGCTATTACAGGAGAGTATAGAATGACCCAAGGAAAGACTACAAAAGAATCAGGAATTAGGAAAGTTGCAGAGAAGACACAAACTTTTGATGCAAAGAAAGAAAAAAAAATGTTTGAGGAGGCAAGAAGATAATTTAGGGAAGACCAAGGCTCTTCATTGAAGACATGACCAAAATTAAGAGAATATGGAATGCCTCTGGCATTTGATCAGTCTGCTTCACCCGGAGATGGAAAATAGGCAAGTAAACTAATTAGTTTCTTATATATGTTTATAGATATGATTAAAGATGAGAAAGTTATACAAGAACTACAAAATTTGGTTAGACAGTATGAGATAGGAAGGGTAGATCCTTTAATGAATAAATTAGTACATCAACTATCCAAGAAGAGAAGGAAAAATAAGGAACTACACCTGAATGCTCAGATTGGAGAATATGATATAGACTATGTGGTCCTCGACTTAGGGTCGGAGGTCAATGTCATGACGAAGCAAACCTAGGCACTGATGGGAAAACCTAAGTTGATCTATTCCCCTATCAGGCTTAGGATGGCTAACCAATAGGCAATAATACCCTTTGGTAGATTGGAACATGTCCTTGTGGACATCGACGGAGTAAGGATGTTTGCAGACTTTGAGGTGATTAATATAGTTGATGATAACTGTCCTTACCCTGTGCTGTTAGGAATTGATTGGAATTTCAATAATTCTGCTGTGGTCAATTTAAAGAAAAGATGAATGACTTTTGAAGGAGATGGCCTTAGGGTCATCTCACCTTTAGATCTCGATGAAGGTCAGCAATACACAAAGCCCATCAAATAAGAAGACCGTGCACATGAACTGGAAAATATATACAAATTAACAACTAGACAATAGGACTACATTAATCCTATGGTGGATGGGAATTTGAGCTGGAAAAGTGACAGGGCATGTTCATCAGATTCATAATAAGCACTAGAGAACTGGCATAACAAAATGTATGAAGTATCTACAAGGAGATGTGCTATATTAATCAGAGAAGTACGCTGGGTCGACACCACAGTAAGTAACTTACCCACCTTTGATGGTCTGAATCCTTTAGAAACCTTCTTGTCAGACTTTGAATAAAGTGTACCAACGAAAAAATGATTGTTGGAAATGGATGAGGCCTTGAAAGCCACACCAACAAGATGGTGGGGGACACACAAAAACAACATTACATAATGGGTACAATGTCATACTCTGATGACAGTGCGGTTCTCAACGCAAGTAGAAGGATATGAAGTTTGATACACAAGTCAAAGCTATCCAAAGGACCATGTGCATAGTTGCGAGGAAGCCTGGAGCAACATTCCTCAAGAGAAGTGGGTGCACAAATTCATTAAAACATTGGACACTACCCCTATCAACTGGTACCTTCAAGCATAGCTGTGCCTCATCACTGCAGATTGGGAAGGTATGACTCATAACTTTGTAACTACCTTCTTATTCGAAAGTCAATATCCTTTAGTAGATCAAGCATTAAAAATTGTAAGACAAAAATTATTTGAGGAGGCCTCTAGCCTCCCTTCAGAACAAGAGGACGAATGGATCGCGCCCCTCCAGAAACTGGAAGGTTTTTACAACATCAATGTTGATGAAGACAATGATCCTAGGAAGGTGAACATCATAGAAACAAAAGGCCAGAGAGATGTGGAAGGACCAGGAGTTGAACTACCATTTATTGGACAACCAATCAATATTAAGAAAGTCAATATTGGAACAGAGCAAACACCGAATCTTGCAAATGTTGGAGATTATTGGGATGCTGCCACTATTGAAAATAGCACCGAGTTACTACATGAATATTAGGACTTGTTTCCGACCAAGTTCACTGATATGAAGGGCATTAAAGGGCCTATGTGAGAGATGAGGATCCCTTTGAAACCAGATGCAAGACCTATCAAACAGATACCCTACATATTGAACCCTAAATATAAGGAGAAAGTGAATATTGATCTCGATAGAATGCTGGAAGCAGGGATTATAGAACTTGTCGAAGAATTAGAATGGATTATTCCTATGGTGGTACAAGATAATAAGATAAGAGACATTAGGATTTGCATAGATTTTAGGAAGCTGAATGATGCCAGTTTGCATGACCCCTTCCCTATGCCATTCACTGACGAAGTATTAGATAATGTAGGAGGCTTGGAGGTATATTCTTTTACAGATGGATTTTTCGGATACCATCAGATCTGGATTGCCAAGGAAGATCGCCATAAGGCCACCTTTTCCACATAATGGGGATCCTACCAATATACAGTAATTCCATTTGGATTGAAGAATGCCCCAGCCATATTTTTCGGGGTGGTGGTCAAAGCATTCAAGGAGTTTCTACATAAGTTTCTAGAAGCATACTTTGATGATTGGACTATTTTTAGTTTATTGAAAACTCATATTGAATGTTTAAGGATAATGTTGGACACGTGCAGGCAGTGTCAGATTTCCTTAAACCTGAAGAAGTGCATTTTCTTTTCACCATTTGGAGTGTTGTTAGGTCATATTGTATGCAAGCAGGGATTGCTGGTAGATCCATCTAAAATTACCATTATAGTTGATCTACCCCCTCCTACCTCAGTCAAACAGCTGTGCACTGCGCTGGGGCACACAAGATATTACAACGAGTTCATTAAAGGCTATGCCCAGATTATAACACCCATGGAGAATATTTCTAAGAAAGACTGTCAATTTCACTGGACAGAAGAATTCCAATAGAGTTTCAACACACTGAAACGAAAAATGGTTACTGCACCTATTCTAGTTTTCCCAGATTGGAGAAAGGAATTTCACGTGCATGTCGATGCCTCTTCTATTGCATTAGGAGTTGTGTTAGCACAACCAGGAACAAGATATATTGACCACCCATTATCCTTTGCTAGCAGGAAATTATTAACAACTGAGATTAATTACACCACCACTGAGAGAGAAGGGTTAGCCATGGTGTATGCGCTGCAAAAGTTCCGCCACTACTTGCTGGGAGGATACTTTAAAATGTTTACTGATCACTTCACACTAAAATACCTAGTCAACAAGTTAGTGTTGGGGGGGATAATATGCCGATGGCTTCTGCTATTTCAAGAATATGATTTTGAGATCGTAGTTAAGCCAGGAAGAATGAACAAAGGTCCTGACCACTTGTCAAGGTTGGAACATGGAGAAGAGCCTACTAGTTTGGAGGATACACTACCGGATGCACAACTGCTAGCCATTAGAAATATTGATGACCACTTTGCATAGATAGTCTAGTTCCTATCAACAGGAATGGCACCTAGTGAGTATACAATCACCCAGAAGAAACAACTAGTAGTGTATGCTACAGACTTTTCACTTATAGCTGGACAACTATACAAGATGGGACCTGATGAGATACTGAGGAGGTGTGTTATGGAAGCAAAGTGACCATTGATCCTTACCGAAGCTCATGAAGGCATCACAAGAGGACACTACGCAGGGAAGGAAACTACGTAGAAGGTTCTTAGAGTTTTCGTTTGGTGGCCTACCTTACACAAAGATTCCATGGACTATTAAAGAGCCTGTGATGTATGCCAAAGAGTTGGGAAACCATCCAGAAGAGATGAAATTCCTTTAGCATCATAGATGACCCTACAATAATTTGAGAAATGGGCCATTGACTTCGTAGGACCTATAAGCCCACCAAGAAAGCACACAGGAGCAAGGTACAAAATTATTGCGACAGAGTACTTGACCAGATGGGTCGAAGCCAGAGTAGTTAAGGAATGTAGTGCCACTAAAGCTGCATGCTTCATATTTTATGACATCATAACCAGGTTTGGATGCCCGAAGATCCTTATGAGTGATCAAGGCACACATTTCATCAATAAGACCATTGAAGCCTTGATGGAGGAATTTTCAGTCCATCATCATAAGAGCACGCCTTACCATCCACAAGAAAACAGGACAGTTGAAGCATTCAAGAAAATCTTGGAGACAATAATAACAAAGATTTGTAGTGTCAATAGAGATGACTTAGATTTAAGAGTACCACCAGTACTTTGGGCCTATAGAACCGCTTGCAAGAAAATCACAATGTAGATCCGTTTTAAGTTGGTGTATGGTCTCGAAGTCGTTGTCCCAATCGAATATTTGGTACCAAGCTTAAGAATTGTTGCCTTTACAGATATGGATGACACTGGCATTGTTCGATAAAGGCTTGCACAGTTGGTCGAACTAGAAGAAGATAGATTTATTGCAGGATTTCATCAGCAGGTTCAAAAGGAACGAGAGAAGGCCTACCACGACATACACATCAAGAAGAAGGTATTTAAGAAAGGTGATCTGGTAATAGTATATGACAGTAAGTTCATGAAGAATCCTGAGAAGTTTAGAACCCATTGGCTTGGGCCATACGAGGTTGACTTTGTTACAGAAGGAGGAGCTACATAGTTGAAGACTGTAAATGGAGAATGGAAGGAAGTTTTGGTGAACGAGAGTCAGTTGAAATTGTATTATCACAACCAGCTGACTCGCAACTCTCAGTAAATCATGAGGAAAAGGGTCTAGGTACCAGGTGTAGTTGAAACTGGGTACCAGACACAGAAAATATAGTCTGTACAAAGAAGGAAGGGAGGACTAGAGATGGAAGCAAAGGCTACCCTACGTAGTCTGAAGTCAAAGTAAAACATGATTTTGATATTTGAAGTGCCTCGGGATGAGTCACAGGTGAGTGTTGGGGGCCCGTTGTCCCTTGGTTATGGAAGAAAGCGAAGATTAAGGAGGAAAAGGTAAAACATGAACTGCGTGGAAGACATATTGACTATTACTGGGTCAAAGTGAGAAAAAGATAAGAAAAGATGGAGAAAAGTAAAAAGAAGAAATTCGTTCGACGAGGAGATCAAGGATGACAGATAAGCAAGGAAGACAAATCGTGGACAAATTCGCAAGCAAAAAAATCCACCATTGGATGCTTGGGAGCACCGCGTGAGAAGGAAGGAAAGACAGGTTGTCGAAGCCCTGAAAACATAGGTCAAGTTGACCTAGGGTTTTAGAAACCTAGGATTTTGGTATCTAGGGTTTCAACACTTAGGTTTTAACCTAAAGGTGTCTAAGAGCTATTGTAATGTATAAATAGAGGTTTAAAGGACCTGGGATGGGTTGTTGTTGGTATTATTATTGTGGTTGTCTTTGCTATTGTGTGATCGAGTGAGTAATATTATGTGAGAAAGAAGTGTTGAGTACGAGAGCCTTCTGGTATTGTAAGATCTTCATCTAGGTGCGAAGATCAACCCTGCAACTGGGTGCACAGGGAGGGGAGAGATAGAGAGGAGAAGAAAGAATATCTGCTAGCTGAGAGTGCATATAAGAACTGTATGCTTCATATTAATATATTATAAAGCATGGTTTTATGGACATAGCCCTAGAGAGAGGGTGAACCACGTATCTCTTGTGTTATGTGTGATTTATGTTGGGTTCTTTTCCATTTGATATACTGCTAATTGCATTACTGTGTTAGATCTGATAGATAGTTGTGTGGAGTAGATCTAAGCTAGTAAGTGATACATAAATGTTGTATTTTTCTTGTATTGGATCCACTTGATATCCCTTTGGTTGTAGATATCTCTGTCCTGCAACCCCCCCATAGCTACTTCGGGTGAGACTACATATGCTTCGCAGGTGTTTCCGAAAGGTCCAGTAGTTAGGGCTTGTTGGTGCGTTCTTGGATCTGAACCCCGGGACTGCCCCTATGCCAACATGATTGCATAGCATTTTTTTTGTGGGGTAATGGGAGTTGAACTATAGCTCTAATTCGTTCCGGGTCTATGCTAATTCTTGCTTGAGATATAATATGACCTAGTAGTTTACCTTCCTCGACACCAAAGATAGTTTTCTTAGGGTTTAAGGATATATTGTATTTCCTACACCTTTCGAAAATCTAGGTTACGTGTTGGATGTAATATTCTTTCTTCTTTGAATACAAAGTCACATTATCCAAATAAACTACTACACATTTGTTGATTAGTCCCCAAAATGATACGTACATGGCCATTTGGAAGGTTTCCCTTGCATTGATTAACCCAAAGGACATGCATTTATAAGCAAAGGTTCCCCACTTGGTTCGGAAGGTAGTTTTCAAACGGTATTCCTCTGAGACTAGAACTTGGTTATAACCTAAAAAACCGTCCAACAGGGAAAAAATATCAGAACCAGAGATGGTCTGCAAAATTTTATCCATTGATGGGACTGGGTAGTTGTCCTTTTCTAAAGATCTGTTGAGGTTTTTGAAATCCACACACAGACGGATCTCCCTAGACTTTTTCTTGAGAGGAACCAAATTTGTTACCCATGCAAAGTGTGTAACCTAGAAGATAATCTTAGCATCTATTAATTTATTTAACTCCTGACAGATGAGAGGCTCCAGGGATGGGTGGTACTTCCAAAGCTTCTGTGGGAAGGCTTTCACTCTGTGCTTTAACATGGTTGTGTGTTGAATGATATGAGTATCATAGGTTTTCATATCTCGGTAGGACCATGCAAAAACATCTTGATATTGTCTGCAAAGTTTGAGATAGGGATTCCTTTCTTATTTAGATACTGTCTTGCCGATATTTATATTCTTGGGGTTTTTTGGGGTTCCTAGATTTATAGTCTTATACATGGGACAAGAACTCCCCATCTTTGTGTTCGTTGACCCTTTGAATATTTCCCTTAAGTCAAAAAGGTTTTCTAAATTGGCTACTCCTTTTGGTATCGTGTGAGACCTCAGTTTGTCAATCGATTAATATGTTTCAAGGTTTTTTATATGGGGGTCATGTTCTACCAATTTCTCCTAAAATACTTCATCGTAAATAGCCAGATCTTTAAAATTATCCTGATTGGTTAAAAAGTTTATGATCTGTTCATATCCTTCAAATACCTTCCAATTGGAAATATTGTTGGGCACCAATGGTTTGTAGAGTAGCTCCATAGTGAACATGGAGGCTTCATAGTCTTCTAAAGGGGATAGCCTCGAGGCAGTAGTGGCTAGAGAATCAACAAGAGTGTTCTTTGTTCTGGGGATCGTAGTAATGTTGAAAGGTTCAAAATGTTCTATTAGTTTGTGCACTTCCTGTTGATAATTCCTCAGGTGGGGAGAGTTGAAATGTATAGTGTTCCTTACTTGTCTAACGATGATTTCAGAAAATCTAAAAACCTTTAGTTATTTAACGTTCAAATCTATGGCTTTATTGATCCCTTGTACTAGAGCTTCATACTCGACGATGTTGTTTGTGCACTCAAATTCTAGTCTATAGGACATGAAATTTTGTTTACTTTTGGGATCAATGAGGATACACCCTGCTCCTGATCCTTCTTGTGACTTAGACCCGTCAAAGTACAAGGTCTAGAATTGTGAGAGAAAAACATCAGTTTCTTCTTGCCTAACACTTTCCTCCTTTCCTCCTATTTGCTCAGTGGTTTCAAACAAAGGTTCTTGACAGAAGAGGATTTCTTCTGCCACCGTTGACAAATTTTCTTGAAAAGTCATTTCAGAGTTTTGAGTAAGAGGGACATCAAATGAGAGGGGGAAGAAATTCTCAAAATCGGAGTCGCATGAATAATTGCCTAATATGTGGAAGTCTGCCGAAGAGGGTTCATTGAGGGTTTCTAGGTAGCCGACAATATGTTTAAGATATATTTCCCTATCGATCATGATCATATTCGTGTGTCCCTTTAATGGAAACCAAAGGTGATCCCAATCTGTACTAAAATATATGTTTAACTTCTCGGACCAATCTCAACTAAGTAGCAATCCATAAGCTTCTGGGATATCTACTACAATGATGTCAATTACTTGAACAAATTTTGGGTGAGTCGCCATCCTGATCATGACATCTTTGATCTCTCCCATAACTTTCACCTGGGTTCTGTCTAGTTGTATTACATTTTTATCACTTTTGAGAGGGAGTGCATTTAGTTTCTTGCATATAGACAATGGAATAACATTAGAGGATGCCTCTGAGTCAACCAAACAATTGTGGAGGTTTATGTTGAAGACTTCAAATGTCAATATGAATGGTGGGACAAAAGGATTTCCCTTCTTATCTTTAGAGCAAGCGTTCATAGTTGGTTTATTTCTTTGATCTAAGAGGGATGGATTTTATCCTTGTTCAATGCTTCTTGTAGGATTTTCTACTGACTTCAATGCTTGTAACATGAATTCCTTTTGCTGAGGGATTCTACATATGTCCATGAACGATATATTTGCCTTCAATTTTTTCAAATCTTCTACTATGTTGTAGTCTAGCTTGGGTGATTCTTGGGTATGGATGTTTATAGGATTTCTTTGGGAGATTAAAGGTTCTTTAGGGTGGTCAAACATTGGATTTCCTCCCAAAGTTTGGGTAGTAGTAAGGTCGTTTGAGACATGTTGACCTCTACTTCATGTTTGCACAACCAAGACCTCTGCAAGTGGTTCTTGAACCTCAAATAGGTCATCAGAAGGCATTGGCAGGTCAAGGTCCCATATCAACATGGTTGTTTCTTCTGGTGGATCAACTTCTTCTTGATAAACAATATTCATAGCTGAGTCGCTTGATTGTTCAGTATGGGAAACCTCATCTAGAAACTGGTTGGCCATCAAATTCATGGCATGCACCCATTGTGGGCAGTCTCTTTTGAAGTGTTTTTATTGGTGATAGGTACATAAAGAGTCGGATGCTACATTTCCCAGATCGATGTTTAAGTTGGTTGGGGGAGTTTCAATTGTTTGAATGATGGATTTATTTTAAAAAAGGGTTTATAGGGCCTCTGGCCTTGGTTTCCTTCCCTTGCACTTATTTACGTGTCTATGATTTCATTTGACAACTTCTTTACCATCCATTGTAGGTATTCTATGTCTCCACTTCCTTTTTCAGGGCCTTGTTCTGTTTGTTTCCCTGGGGGTCTGGTCAACAGGAGTCCTCTCTTGGGAGGAGGTTGAACTTCCTTTTTAACTAATGAGACCTGGCCTTCTTTACATCCCTTCATTTGGAATTCAATTGTTTTAGCTTCCTCAAAATTCTTAGCAATGGTTGTTTTGGCAGCTCTCTTCACACACATGGAAATGAAATCTGGGAGAGCATTAGTGTATACTTCTATTTGAAACTCCTGAGTGGGTTTAGCTTCGGGTTGAAATTTTTTTAGGATAGTGGTGAAATGTTGATTAAAGTCTTTAACCTTCTCCTTTGAACTCATGGTGGCAGCAAACAACTCATCCATCAAAGCTCCTGTAGTGGTTTCTTTGCAAATTTATCTAGAAAATCCTTTTGAAACTTCATCCAACTAGTTATGGACCCTACAGGTAAGTTAAAATACCATGTGGAGGCCGAATTATCAAAAGTATAGGGGAAAATCATTCATACTACGTCTTCATGTTGGACATTCATCAGTCTAATAGCTAGTATGAATTTTTTGATATGGTCTTCAGGCAATCCTGAGGTTTCAGGGTCAAATTTAGGGAGTAATTTTTCTGGATGTCGGGGAAGGTTATGTACTCGTCTAGGGATGGCTAGAGAACTTCTAGACAACCAAGGTTGATTATTCTAAGGTGGGTTTCCTCTTTATTCATTATGATCATTGTTATCTTCCATGTCATCCGACTCTGACACTATGCATTCTGAGTTAAACCCTTCTTCATCAGAAAAATCGTCAGGCTCGGAGCAGTTACTGACTGGTGTTTCGAGGATGATATTAAGAGGATCTTTGATTTTGGTGAGGGTGAAATATATTAGGTCTTCTACTATGTGAACAAAAACCTAGTTGGGGGTGTCGACCACTAGTCTTCTTACTTTTTTTCTTCGAGGAAGTAATAGAGTTAACGGTAGTGGTCCGATTTGTTGAGCATAAGATCTTGTTATTCTTTTGAACTGGTTCAACTTCTCGTGGGGAAGAGTGTGAGGTATTTAAAGGAATATATGTTCTTCCTCTTGTTGGGGTGAGTTACTCATTTCAGGAGTACTCAGTGTGTGTGGGTTGTCTTGAGAATGACTAGCCATGCATGTGGGTTGTTTTGAATCTACAAGTTGTGTGAAATATTATATCAAAAATATTGTCAACCATTCATTCTTCGGCCCTCCTTCTAGTGCCAATTTTGTTGAGGGGTCCTAAATACATTTAAATCAAAAGCAGGAACCAAACAAGCCCCCGAGGCCCAATTAGACTATGCAACATTTTATAGTGGAATGGTTCTCCAGATCTTGTGATCCGACCAATTAATCGATGGTATTTACGTAGTGATTGACATGATTTCTTCTTGTGAAATCTCCTCCTTTAGCTTGAACATTCTCTTTTTGGTATTTTCTTTTACTAGATGAGTCTGATAAAAGGATGTGCACTAGTATAAACCAGCTAGTAAAAGGGAGACAATTTGACTACTTGAGAAGGATGAGCTCGGGATAACCCTTGTGCTCAAGCATGCAGAAAAATATTTTCACACCTATGACAAGCCTAGTATTAATACATTAACTTGTTGGCATTACAATTATTGACTGAGATGCACTTATCGAAAGAAAACATACATGCAATAAACAATGGCAAGAAAAATAGTTTCCTTAGCTCTAATCATTAATCACACATTAACACAAAGACTTACTTTCCATCATTAGAGACAATAACTATAAAAATATTGAATCAAATAACTTATCAACAGATTCAGAGGATCTTGCTCGTTACAACATCCATTCATGAGATAAAGTTAGAAATAATTCTTCCTTAGATCCAATCACACACGCTTTTGATGAAAAACATAAACTTGTCTCTGGTCCTCAACATGACTTCTCAATTAAGGTAGCTCCGAAATAGTTCTTTACAAATCCAAGAATGAGGGTCTTTGCAAAAACCATTGACCTCTTCTAATAGGTCGATCCTCTTATTTATAACAAATTATTAACTAAAAATAACTATTGAAAGTGCAAGCTAAGTAAAGAAAAACATCGCCACATGGCGCTTCCATCTCTTAGTCTTCTAAGAGACATCAAATGGTTTCACTTGAGCGGATGACTCTTCTCATACTTCGACCATTTGATGAAGAGTTCATTTCATGTGTTGGCATACAAGAATCTATGTTGGTCCATCGGGGCTGAAAGGATCTCCTTTATTTCAACTGCATGTGACTGATACTTGACTACTTTAGCACTTAACTATTGTAACACTATCTGAGCCTTGATCGAATGCTCCATGAATTGATGTACTTGACCCGATGCCATGTTCGCCACCTTTGTTATCTCCATAGTCCACGATGAGTCTTGTTATGCATGTAGTTTGACTATGTCGTGAAAGTTGAAAAATTCCTTAGGTGTGCCGAATTCTGGGAGACTGATGTCTCTCATCGTCCAATTGATCTTGGTCTATCTCCTTTCACAATCGACTCATTTCTCTTGGATTTCCTGATGAGGTTCTTGGGCCATTTTCACCCAGTATTTGGCCAACTTCCTTATGTGGTCGATGATGTTGTCCCTTAGTACCCAAATGTCATGCTCTTCGACGTCTCGACCCTGTTGAACCGCGTCGATGTAATCAATCATTTCCACTTCTTGGTGGGATTTCTCATACCATATTTCCATGTCCTTGCACGTTTCCATTGCCATAACGGTGTCTTCTTGGAAATCATCTATCCCTACAGTGAAAAGGTGTCTCTCATTCGTGAATTTACCATAGGCATCCTGGAATTCGCTTCTCAAGAACACTATGGCTTGCATGGAGTCCTGATAATATTTCTCCAAATAGTGCATATGCTCCAACTCATTCAGCACAATGACCAACTCCTCTTCATCTTTCCTCTCTCTATCCAGGGTGGCATATGTGATTTCCATCCCTGCGCTCATAAGCTCATACGTCTTGGCATGATTCATGCTAATCAATTTCTCCTCTGTGGTGATGAGGATGGAGTTGTCCAGAGTAAGCCTCCTCTTCTTAGTGGTTCTCTTCATGATGGATTTCCTCTTTTAGTCATAGGCAATGGCTTGTATATTGACGACCTCATCTATGGGTTTAGGTATTGGATGATCTCCCCAGGTAAGCGTGTTTCCCAGGCTCTCAATGGTGTATATCCATTCAAGACTGGGTTCTTGAACCTCTTATGTATGTCTCAAAATTTTGGCCTCTAATTGTTTCTCATCGAGGGGTAATGTACTGGCCAAAATTGATGAATCAGGGGCAGGCTCAATACTTACTTGATAATCATCTGTCGAGATGTTGATTTCCTGTTGTGGAATTCCTCCTTCTTGTTCACCCAATACTAGCTCATCCTTCGGGTTGTCCACTTGGGTCCCTGGTGTATCTAGTAGCTCAGTGTCTAAGAAACTTTCAACCTCCTGGTCGCTTTGTCGAAGGCTTTGAATTGGGGAATCAGGAGCTGGGGAAGATACTTTCTCGAGTTCCTTTTCTTTGTAATTTGTACCAGAACCACCAAGGAAAACTTTGAACTCTCCTCATCATCATAGATAGTTGTTAAGTTGTGTAAGGGGTTTGGTGAACTTTCTCTACCTGATGTCCTCACTATCTCGGGTTGAGCCAAAGCATCTCCTGATAATCCGACCTGTGGCGTTGAAACTTCAGTGTTATCTGACCTTGTGGTTTCTTCAATTTGTATCAACTCTGGGTCACTTGGTCCTTCCCGTATTTCGATTGGGTTATCAACATGAACCCTTGTCATCTCTACGAGGTCTGGGTCATTTTGCAGCTGATCAATCACTCTCTGTGCCTTTTCCATTAAGCGCATACCCCTTGTCTTTTCCTCTGGTGTCATGAACAATCCCCTTCCCTGTACCTCTATTGCCTTTTCCACTCTGATTTCTTCCTTGTCTCGGAGGGCCTCTTGAGTCGATTGTTCTATTGTTTCCACCTATTCATCCACGCTCATGGCCTTGAACCTAGTCATGCTTGGTTTGGCCATCCTCTATACCACCTCGTCCTAGTCCTGGGCGTTCTCTGTGAACACTTCATCCTCAAACTTATCGTGAGAATATGGCCAACATGATGACATATGTGAAGCATGTTGCAAGACCAGGCCTTTAGGATCATGCTTGCAGAATCGACGTAGGGAACGTAAGCTCAAGTTGGCTCAACCCTTCTTGTTTGGCTTGAGCATTATCCTTTACCATATAGAAACCCACATGGAAACTGTAGAGTATGAAGGCTCATTTCTTGTCTTTGACCAATGCAATGTTATAGCTTTGCAGGATGGTCTAATAAAAAATTTCTCCCATGATGAGCCGGTTTGGGACATGAGCTGGTAGGAGGTGTGGTGCTCTGGTGGCCTAGAACACCCTGATGTAGGTGGAACGCTCGTCCAAGTACCAATGGCCTACCTTGGATATCATTTTCTTGGTTGTCATCGATAGCCTTGGGAATTTATTCTTAAAAAGAATAAAATAAATACGGACGATGAATTCATCACAGATGCGGGAGTAGGATTTCTTGTACCTATTTTCCCATAGCATGCTAAAGTAGACATGGACCGGGAGCTCTGCAACATGCCAGATCAGATTCATGCCGATGAAGACATTCCTAGCACACATGACATCGAGCATGTACAAGACCATATAGAAATTTGGTGCCTCTCCTTCCTTTGGCATCTGAGCCTGTTGCACACAGATGCTTAGTTTCTTGGAGATTTTTTCTCCCCAGTTGAAGCTACACCCAGAGATTTCAACTGTGTATGCCAGAGGCATCCATGCTTTCGAAAACTTGGAGAAATCCTTTTCTCTGTAAAGACAATAGATGAGAGCCATAAAATAGATGTATGGCTCCCTCAGGTTGATTGTCCTGTACCATCCATTCCTCCGATTGGTGAATTTCTTGTCTTCCCTCCACCATGAGGCCATCAATCAACTGGTGTCATGGAGTTCATAGAACTTCACCATGAAGTCTGTGTTGAGCCACTCCTCCGGGTCCTTGAGCTTGTAGTATTTCTGGACCTCCGTTGGGAGGAAAAATCTGACACACCCACCATTCTCATCGTTAATCAAACATTTATGCCCATCTGTATGGTTGATGAGCCACTTGAGGATGTCTATGTAGGGGAAAATAGGGGTTCTGCTCACCACCATGTGTAAATATGACTGTCAGATGTTAGGTAACACCTCGTCATCGAGTGCCCTTATGTCTAGGTCATTGAGTGGGAAATAATCTCGGTATTGTTCTTTGCTAATCCTGTTGAAGAGATCCGCCCACTGTGGGAGCGTTACCTTGGATATGGTGCTTGCCTCTGTATCGCCAAAGGTCGGAGGTTGGATGAAAACTTTCTTTGTTGTTGTCTTGATGACAAGCTCCAGCCTAGGGACGTACTCTAATTGCCTCGCGGTCCCTGGAGAAGAACCTTCACATGTCTCTGGTTCTTTTAGCTTTGGTGCTCTCGACGAGTGTCTGGTGGTTGGATTTCTTGGTGGAATTGTTCCTGTAACTTAAGCAGAGTTTAGACACTGTGTAAAATATTGGACGAACACATATAAATTATAACCAGTGAATTCACATACTTGGATACATACCTTTGAAGCTTGTTAAACCTGATTTTTGATAATCACGGGGGTTAGTATAGTCTTCAAGTTGCTCATTTTTCCTTCTTCGGACGCTCCATAATTCTCTTATCCACAGAATAAATTTTTTCATAATGGTTCAAGATATTTAAACAGGGAAAATATTATCGTGTCGCATCAGCCATTTAATTCGGGTCATGAGTGAAATTTCAATAAATTTTTCGTTGAATCTTTAGAGGAGTTAGAACTTGAATTCACTGTGGGTTGACATTGGAGGCGTGGGTGGTGATGTGGTATATCGGTGATTTTGAAAATGTTGTTTTAATTGGAACATGAGATAGAAACTAATGTGGGATCTGGTATTAATTAGATCCTTAAATGTCCAAAATTTGATCGTATCTAATGCTGAAAATGTCTTGTCGTGTTGCTGTTTCAGTGGGTGGATTGAGGATCAGGGTTGTGCTACGAACATTTTCATTGATATCCTCCTACAAAATTTCTGATGCTGATCGGTCTTACCGTACAGTGATGATGAAAAAAAGTTGTCTCGGAGGTGTGACTCAAATCTAGGGAACCAAGAATGACTCGGGACATAACTAGACTGTACAACCCTCTTACCTGGTAAAGACACGTGGCGTTGGAGACCAATGAGTTAATTTGCTCGTATTAGTCGGAGTCAAGACTTTCCTTAAGCTATTCTCTCTAAAACCAAATCTTAGATTTTTGATGCCAAAAAGTGTCAAGGATCAACGATTGACGATAAACCTACCCAAGTGCTCTTGGATCGACTCCCTCGAAAAATTCTCGATGCCAAAAACACATCGGGGATCGGCTATCAAGGATGAATTTTTTGTGGTAAAAATGTTTTTTGTGATCCGTCTTGGTTTTCCCTGATCCCGATGAAGTGCGTCGGGCATCGACGATCAGATATTTCTTTTCATTCTGTGTTAACGTCTATCCTCCTCATATTTTACCGATGTTGAAGGGGATCAACTATCCCTCGAGCCTTTATGCAAAAAAATTACTCAAACTAGAACCTCCTTCTGCCGACGCTGATGAGTATCGATGCTCGATGACTGTTTTTTTTTTAGTGGTTCATTTACTTGAATTCTTTTCGACGTCGATTCTGAGCGCGTTAGGTGTAGTGTTTGGATGTCGATTCTCAATTTAGGTGTTAAGGTCTTTCATTCATGGGGTTCCATAAGTTCAAACAAACCTGAATAAGTGATGGGAGTCATGAAAATAAACAAAGACAAAACATTTCCCAACCTGAATTCGAGTTCGATAGTGCAAAAACCCAAGTGGTACCCAAAAAATGAAAAAAAATTGATAATGCTTTTTTAGGGTGTGTTGAGTGTTCAACAGACTTGCAAAAGACTACTTTCAGTCTATTTGAAGATGAGGGTACAGTTCTCTCACCTTTCCAACCTTAATCCACTTGGCCTTGCTTGGATTTGTGCCTTAAATACCAAATCAAAGGTATTCCACATTCCCTCGTTTTGAGATATTCTGACAGGAGGATATTTTGAAAGATAGTCTGGCGAGAAATCATCTATATAATGAATATGAACATGTTCTCCTTGATCATCAATCAAAGGAGGCTCATACAATATCAAATTCTCAACATTGACAACTGCATACATTTTCATATAAGGAGGCAGATCCAAATGGAAGGCATTGTTACCAATATTTTCAAGAATCTTGAAAGGTCCATATCTAATTGGTTTCAGTTTTTTACCTTCTCCTTTAAGCCTCTCTTTGCTAATGTAAAGCCAAACTTCATCTCAAACTTGGAAACTGTGATCAACACGATGCTTGTCATGTCTTGTCTTGTACTTGGCTTGGCTCTTTTCCAATTGTTCTTGTACCATTTGATGCACCGACTGAATTTGTTCAATGAATTTCTTTGCCCTATCAATGTCATAATGACCATCAATAACAATTTCTTTCCCAAAGATAAAATCTAAAGGAGATTTGGGCAAATAACCAAAACATGCTTCAAATGGAGAGGTTTGAGTTGAAGAGTGCTTAGCCCAGTTGTAAGCATGTTGAATGTAGTGTAGGTGCTCATCCAAAATCTTAGTATGCTTGTTGCAATAACCACGAAGAAGATGCACTACTGTCCTATTAACCACTTATGTTTGACCATCAGTTTGTAGATGAAAAGTTGTGCTTTTTTCAGCTTGGTGTCCATGAGTGCCCATAAAATTGACCAAAAGTTTGCAATAAATCGAGAATAACGATCAGAAATAATGTATTTAGGCAAACCAAAATGTACCCAAGCATGCTGAAAGAACATATGTGTCATTTTCTCAGTTGTAACCTTCTTCTTACAAGGCATCAAAATACACATTTTGTTGAAACGATCAACCACAACATAAAGATAATCATGATTTTTTTTAGACATAGGTAGACCTCCTAAAAAATCCATGGAAATTCTTTCTCAAGGACGAGAAGGAACTAGAAGTGGAGTATACAAACCCAACTTTCAATTGCTAGGCTTTCTTGTATGATCCAAAATTGGATCTCGGGACCAAAATGGGTCCAGGAAGGCCTAAAAATCAAAGTGCTCAGAATGGATTCAAAATAGACATGTGCGTAGGAATCATCTATATGAACCCAATGCAACTTGAGCAGGCTCAAACAGACGTCGTATGCTCAATATATCGCGATCTGTTCATTTCATCAAATAGGTAAAAAAAAGATGTTGATTGTAGAATCTATACAGTGCTAACGTGACAGCTAATTGTACAGGCCGTATGGTCGTACAAATGATGTGGCAGGGTGTGTTGGCATGCTGATGTGGACAAGTCGCTGACTAGGCAAGTACATATGGATGAATTAGGGAGTGACAAATGTCACCACTGCTAGGGTGATATGTGGCACATCCGTACAGTTGACGTGGCAAATCTGTACAATCCATACGACACATGGTGCTGACGTGGCAGGTACAGTGGAATATGACCAGGCTGACACTTGGGAAGATAGTTGGACAAATGAGATCTTGACACATGGAAAGTTTGGGTGAATGGGAAGGTGCCACGTAACCCAGTCCTGGGCTGCCACATGGCACCCCTCTATTGGTCATTGGATGGAAAAATTGTGTTTGGGTCTATGGGATTTGAACATTAGACCTCTCGTCTGGGGTAGCGACTTGGTAGGGTCGGGCTAGCTAGCCAACCCGTGGTGGTCCTTTCTTAATAAGGTCTAAAACTTAGTTATAAAGTGATGTGGTGGTGAGTATGGTGGAAAATAGGGTTGGGGCCTAGCCCCCAGCCCCTGATGTTCTCTATAGAACCCTTCAACATATGACCCTTACCTATATTGTTGGTGCGTGATTGCTGGTGTAGTCCGATGCATAACATGTGACCACCCCATATGACTTGGGACTATTCCTTTGACACTTGACACAAGAGGTAAGGGGTTAGCCCTGGTCAGTCGGGCTAGCTTGCCGACCAGGGGGCTTAAACATGGGCTATACCGTCGGGGGGCCAACAAGTAGTTAGCACATGGAGCATAGCCTGAGGGCCATATGGCCATTACATGTAACCATGATTCGAGATCAGAGGGGGCCAGTGCACAAGCCTTAGCGCTTGGGACACATGGAGGTGCCCAAGTGACCATGAGCCAACAAAAAAGGGGTTGCACCTTGATTATGTGTTATTTTTTGGTTTTTATACTATGTATTAAGATTTTTATGATTTATTCAACAGTTTTAGAGTTTTTTGACCAATATTGGGGGATATTGGGCCCTTTTTGAGGCTAGATCTTGGGGAGAAGTTGGGAGGTTGTTACCCACTTTAGGCATATATAAAATAGAGGTTCTTGAAGCCAAAGAAGGAGGTTCAAAACAGGTTTATGTTGAATAATTATTGATCCAAAGCCATTTTTATGCAGGGAAGTCATTGAGGAGAGCACCTTTGCGGGCCATTTCTGGGAGTTTCATTCATTCAATTTCAGTGCCGTCAGTTTTGTTGGGTTATAGAGATCTGGTAGAACAAGAACAAATCAGTTTGTAATCCTTTTGGCATTGTTGTGATGTATTTTTAAATATTTTAACATAAATAAGAAAGCCTCACCCATTGAGACAAAGGCCCAGAGATGTAGGCGAGATTGTCGAACTTTGTTATCACTTTGGTGTTTTATGGTTTGTTGTTATTCATATTTATTTCCAGATCTGTACATGTTTATATGGTTGATATGTTTCTTCATTAAGTCTTCCTCTTTCTTCAGTTTTCCTAAATGGTATTTTAACTCATGCATAATAACTCAATCATTGTCGTTTAAAAGATCTTTTCAGATCATTGTAGCACATAGAGAACATCCTCTTACATATAGTGAAACACTTTCATTCATTTTGGGCCAATAAGAATACCTTTGCAAATTAGCCACCGTCTTGCCTACACCAAAGTGGCCAACAATAAGAGAAGAAAGAGAAACATAGCTCTCATGCATGATAGAATTATGCTTAAGAATAACTAAAGCACTAACAATAGGCCTAGAAATCATATCAACAACTTTATTATAAATGCCCTTTTTATACCTTATAACCAAGTGGAATTGTTGTAGAAAACCCATCCATTTGAAGTTCCTTGCTTGTTGCAGCTTCGTTTGTGATTGTACTTATTGCAATGGTTGATGATCTGTGTGAATGATGGTTTATTTCCCCAACAAATAATGCTTCCGTTTTTTGACACTTTGCACCAAAGAATACAACTCCTTATATTAAGTAGGATAGTTAATCGTTGCGCCATTAAAAGTTTCAGAATGAAAACAAATGGGCTTACCATGTTGCAGCAAGAATGATGCCATTGCATAATTGCTTGCATATGTTTGGATCTCAAATTGTTGTCTCAAATCTGGAAGTGCAAGAACTGGAGCTGAACCAATCTTCTACTTCAATGCATCAAATGATTTTTTTTTTCTTTCCTCCCCATTGGAAAACTTGTTTGATGCTTGTCACTGTATGTAATGGAGCTTCAATTGAAGAGAAGTTAGCAATAAACTTTCTCCAATATTGGGTTGCTCCCAAAAAGCTTCTTACCTCTGTCACATTGTTGGGCTTTGGCCAATCCAAAATAACTTTGACCTTAGAGGGATCAATTTTCAGTTCTCCTCCTCCAACAACATGCCCCAAGTAAACAAGTGAGGTCTTTCCAAACTCACATTTGGACATCTTCAAAAATATTTTTTCTTTCTTCAAGACATCCATAACTTGCTTCACATGCATGCCATGATGTTCATGATATTTTGTAAATATAAAAATATCATCCAAGTATACAATCACAAAATCATCAAGAAAATGTCTTAAAACATCATTCATGACTCTCATGAATGTAGCAGGAGCATTGCAAAGTTCAAATGGCATTACCATCCACTCAAACAAACCTTTCTTTGTTTTGAAATATTTCTTCCAAGTGTCTCCTTCAATAATCCTAATCTGATGATATCCACTTCTCAAATCCAATTTAGTAAAATACTTATCATCTTTCAATTGATCAAGCAAATCATCAATTCTAGGAAGAGGATAACGATTCTTTACCTCAATCTTGTTCAAGGCCCTGAAATATACACACATGCACCATGTACCATCTTTCTTTGGAACTAAAACAATTGGTGATCTGCATGGTGAAGTGCTTGACATGATGACTCGTTTGTCCAACAACTCTTGGATTTGTTTTTTTAATTTTAGCATTCTCCATGACTGACATCCTGTACATACCAGTGTTTGGAAGAGGACAATCTTGTTGCAATTGTATCTCATGTTGAATAGCCCTTTTTGGAGGCAATCCCTTTGGTTCATGAAACATCTCATCATGTTGGTTAACAAAGTCATATAAATCAGATTTCAAATTTGGATCACAACCTTGGAAAGATTATTTTTCTACATTGTCTTTGGGTTTGATCATCAAGAAGACAAAATTCTTACTAACATTGATTAATCTCTTCATTTGTCCAGCATTTACAAGTGACAAATTCAACTTCTTTGTATGTGCTCTAACAATGTACTCAACTCCATTTTTAAACAAATGATACTTGTTCTCATGAAGATGAAATATGGATGTCCTATCATATACGTATGGTCTTCCCAACACAATACCACATATATCCAAAGGACTAACATCAATCTCTACCTCATCTATAAAATTTGTAGTGATGGCAAATCTAAGTTTACACCTCCTTGTCACATGCAATTTGGCATTGTCACATATCCATCCTAGAGGGTATGGTTTAGGATGTGGAGTAGTTTCCAATTTTAGTTTCTTGACAGTGTCTTCATATATGAGGTTTTCTTGAGATCCAGTATAAAAAAGAGTACCTATCTTGGTATGCTTTGAAATCACCCTTATGTGGAAAAGCTCTATTCTTTCTTTTTCTTGTTGAGTTTCATTGAGGCTATTACTAATTGAAGAACTAGTACTTGCAATAGAGTCCTTACCTTGAAATCCCATGGCTGTAATCTTTGTTCCATCACCCGAATCAGAACCTAAATCATGTTGTACGGTTGCAACAGTCTTTGGTTTCCCCTTATTGTTGAAAATTTTGGGTCTATTTTCAGGATGAAGTTTCTAGCAATGGTCTTCATCATGGCCATATTTTGAACAATGTTTACATATGAGTTTATCTCCATCTTTCTTGACTGAAGCATTCTTTCTTCCATTTCCATTGAACTTCTTCTTTCCTTTGTCTCCATGAACAAAAGGTTTCTTTCTACCCTCTTAAGGTTCATTCTTCCCTCTTGCTTCCAAATGAGTTGCCTGTACACAAACTTCATCTAGATTTGTAGGGTTAAACATAAGTCTTGTGTGCCTCAAGTAGCTATGCATTCCTCCAATATATTTGAGTAAATTTTCTTGAGAATACAAATCTGTACCCAAAATCAAATACCTTCTTCTAAATTCTTGAGTGTAGATTTGAATATTTTTCCCTTTAGCTTGTCTAAAGTTTTTCCAATCCATAATATCTTTCTGCATGTACGCTAATGGATAAAATTGTCTTTTAAGTGCAACAATAAAATCATTCCAAGAGGATAAAACTTTACCATGTTTCTTCATGTCCTCTTGAGTTTTGTCTTCCCACCAAATGAGTGTTGCACTTTCCAATATTAAAGAAGCAAGATGAATATTAGTTTCATCATTTGTGATCCTTTGTATCCTACAATACACTTCAATATGATGAAGCCAATTATCCAATTTCTCAGCATTTACCTCTCCATTGTACATAGGCAATTAAAAATTAATATCAAGCTTAAGAAAATGAGTTTGTAGAGGAGTTTTACCACTTTATTTTGGAGAATTTGGAGGTGGTTGTGAAATGGTGGAAGAGGTGGAAGATGGAGGTGAAGGAGGTGGAGAATCACCATTCCCTCCATTTCCCTTTGGAGTTTTATCGCCACTGTATCCATTTCCCTTTAAAGGGTTGGAGATTTCACCTTTAAATCTTGCATTTCTTTCTTCAAACAAAACTTTCACCATCTTAGTCATATCATAGAAATATTTTCTGAAAGATTCTTCCTCTGAAGGAAGAGTTCCATGACTCTCCTCATGAGCCATACTTGGTGAAAATATCCTTGAAGATTTAGGTGATTTGATAGTTCTCCTTCTTGACAATTGAGAACTTGGATCTACAAGTTGACCTTATCCTCTTGTGAGCTTCAACCTTGTAAGCAAAAAAACTTGCAAACAATCAAGCCTTCAAAAACATATGCTTTAATGCCAACTTGATCTGAAAATGAAGAAGATTTGTATCTTTTAAATTATTTGTAAATGTTAATTATGTGTGCTTGGGAAAAATGATCAATTTGCAAACACATAAATTAGAGATTTTTCAGACTTAAGATGCACATAATAACCCACAATTAACAACCATCAGTAAACACATAACACAACAAATGATAAAGGAGTCCACCCCTCTCTTGGGCTATATCTCCTAGTCCATATTCCAATGGATCTCTTTTATATTATTTTCTCAAAGTGCTAAAAACGATTCTTTACATTGCTCAAAATTCCAAATAGATGGCTCCAATGGCTTCAGAACATCCAAAAACCCCTAGTTGGGCTCTTTCTGCACCTGGTTTGGCCAAAAAATGAAGAAGATATCCTCCTGGAAAGTTTCCCCTTCAAACTTGTTGTCTTTGGTTCTCCAATTCACACCTGTGTGTGATTAACCCGACTCTCATAGAGTTACTGGACCAAAAACCCAGCACCACACACACTTTGCAATTTGGGGAAAAATGTCGAACCGTTAGTGCGTTTAGCGCCCCCTTGGGTAGAGGTGTTGGACACATGGAGGGGCATATGGCCACATCCCAACACATATCTCAGGCCCGTTGTGGAAAAGCATGCGGTGTTGACACTTGGCTAGGCGCATGGCAACGTGACTTTTGGTGTGTTAAACCCCGTGCCATTGGTTATATGTGAAGGTTGTATGTTGTAAGAGCTGGGGGATATGTGTTGGAGAGTTCCCGTGCCAACTGTTAATGAGTGGTCATATGCATTGTAGTATGAACTGGGGGTTGGTGCTAAGCCCCGACCCTTTTCTCCACCAACCCAATGCAACTTTCAATTCAAATACATGTTTCAATATTTATGGTTAAGTACCAATGCATAGGTGGGTTGGTGGTCTGACCTATGTGGAGACTATGCCACTGCCCACAGAGATCGGGGGTTCGACCCTTGTGGACTACCACAACCTTTTATAAACTAGAGGGATGCCACGTGGCAACCCACGACTGGGACATGTGGCACCATATTACTTGCCACCCTAATGCCACATGTCAAGAAACCATTCTCCCATGTATCTTCCACCTATCCTGACAACTCAGCACTGCCACGTCATTGTAAGGTCGTACGAACTGTACGGTCAGTTGCCACGTCGACACTGTACTGACTGTACAGTCAACAAAAATTTTCTTGTTTGGAAAAATGGATAGAACATGATATCTCACTCATGCAACGTCCATTTGAACCCGTTCAAGTTGCATTGGGATCTTGAGGACAAGATCTACGCACGTGTCTGTTTTGAAGAAATTCCGAGCACTTTGATTTTTGAGCAAAATTTGATCCCCTAGATCAATAGTATAGGTACTTGATCTCTCTATGATATGGACAACTTTGCCTCATCAAATGACATTGTTGATGCATCATGTTTTTCGTGCCATCAACCTCATCGAGAGGTTGAGGGATCCTCCTCATGATTCTACTCCATCTAGCTCATCACCATACCCATCTACATCCTCTACTCCACCACATAGTCCTACTACTCCTTTTGCTTCTCCTCCATAAGATTCTGCACCACCCACAGATCCTCCTGCTTCCCCTCCACATGTGTCTGCTCCATCCACATACAATATCCTCCTCCTCCTCCACATTTGTATTCTCCATCCATGTATGCTCCTCCTCCTCCTCCACATTTGTATGCTCCATCCATGTATTATCCTTCTTGTAACGACCCCGCCGTTATGACGACAAAAGCGACACAAAACAGGTAATTTTTTTTTCTTTTAATGTTGCGTTAGGAAGTATGCATCATAGTTTTGTAACTACCACGTTGACACATAGTGCAATATATAAATGAAACAACAATAATGCATTAACAACGAGCGTGGCGCAAAGCTGACACATCATCACCGTGAATGACGATACCCATATCGATGCAATATCACAATAAAAAGAAGCCCATAATTAATGCATTTGTACAATTAATTATGTCGCATGTGCATTACGAATCAATCGCTCAACTCTGCTCATAGGGACAATCATCAGATAACACCTAGGAAACAAGGTAATCAACAAATTATAATTTCTATTAAGGCACAAACAATCTAGACATCTATTCTTCAACAAATACCAAGGCGCAAGATAAAATTCATTAGATTAAGGCACATAAAAAAATAATCAATCAATCCCAATTCACCGTTTAATCAAGGCACGATGTAGTCAACATAAATTTCAATGCCTACTCTATGGAGCATGAGAAGTATAACATCAATAACAATCATTCCTCACAAGACATTCCCTTGAGAAGAAAATAAATAACTAAACGATATTCAAAATAATGAAATTCGTAGCCCCCGGGGGGCAGCTCAATTGGCAAGTGTCGTGATATAGCGTGTTATGTACGATGAGGTTCCAAGTTCAAATCCCCCCGACTTACCCGTGCTTGCGGAAGGGGCATACGTATGGCACCTGGAGGTTATAGTGGTAGCGGTCGGAATCGACCCCGTGTCACGCGAGTACGAGAACGACCCAGTTGCCGATTCCGCCAGCATAAAAAATAATAATAATAATAATAATAATGAAATTCGTAGTGCGCTAGACGTCTAACCATTGGAGTAACCAATTATTAACCCATTCATGAAACATCAGTAATCAGGGTGCGATAGAAAGCTAGTCATATATCCATCAAGCAATAACAATTTAATGGGACCCGTAGTAAGTGTCAAATCAACATTCGTTATAGTAAAAATAATTCACGCAAGAAATCCAATCTCTACAAAAAGCACCCCTTTCAATTAAATTTAAAGCGCGCAAGAAGTATTAGTTCCACATAATCATTTACTTATGCTATAAAATCACATGCGCGAGAATTCTAACTTCTAAATAATCTCGTCATCAAGGTAGAGCGCAAGGAAAACTAACTGCCAATTCAACATGCATTATTAAGCTTAGGCACAAAGTATTATGCATTTAACTCAATGCATGCATCCCATCTACTAACTATACCCCTCTTGGGAACTGCAAATTCGAGGTGCAAGAGCCACTATTCATTATTCATGGCGCAACATATTCAATTAATACGTTCAACAATATTGTACCAAGTAAACAAATATTTATAACATATTGCTATGCACTTCTTTTATGAGGTAAAGGACCAAGAAGGACAGGTGATAGGGGTGGATTTCCCAATAACCAGAGCATTAATTTGGAAGAAGGTGATTGCAGTAACCATAAGTCACATAGTACCGATGAACGAAAAAGATTACCCTTTAATAGTTGGAGTTAATATCCTATTTCTATAGTTGAATAAATATAAATGCCACCTATCATGGGGAAAATCCAAGCACAATTAAACATCAACAAAGTAACCACATCCTTGATCGCATGCAAAAATCTGGGGTAACCTAACCTAAATTTAATTAATAGGCAACTCTGTGAGGGAAGCAATCAATGAAGCTAAGCAATAATCTACCCATCGAAATACATTAAGAAAGCATAATTCTTTCTTAAAAAGCACCCCTAATTAAAGAATCTCTGAGCATGTAATAATGCTGAAGGTAAGATGAAATCGCTGAGCTTGATGGCAAAAGGGCACTGAGTAAATAGGTGAATTTCTTGGGCCTTTAAAAAAGCTCTAACTCTGGGAAAAATCAACGCTTGGAAGGAAAGAAAAATTCGTCGAGGAAAGAAGAACAGTAATCAAGAAAAGCTTCAAATGATAGGGAAACCCCTGGTAACTTAACCTTCCTTCACAGATGTCCATATCACATGATCGAAACCTTCCTGCATTAAATGGATTTTGACCACATGTTCTACTAGAAGAGTTTTACCCATCTTATAACAAAAAAATATTTTTTCAAAGTAGGAGAAGATCGAGTTACCAAATTCTCTTGCACGACATTCATCCACTTTGTCCACAGCATCAAACAAAAAATACTCAAGCTTTTACAGCCAAATTGAACGTGAGGTGATGTTGTGTCCGGCGTCGTCCAGCAGTGATTTAACCGAAACAAGCTCGTCACAAGAAATTCAAAATCATTTTTGAAACTAGTAATTAGCGATACCTCTTCCAAGACTTTGTCAGCGAGGATAGAAGTGAATGTTTCAATTAGGTGGTTCTGAAACAAGGAAGCTATAGGGCTCTAAAGATGTTCGAAAAACAACATTGTTTTAACATAAATTTATCAACCCGAGGATTCGTCTTCTATTTCAAGAATATCAGCAAAGTCTATGCAGATAGATAGCTTGTAGAGGCTAAAATCGCGTAGTTAAAGCAAATCTAAGTTTATCAACAATCAAGTTCCTCACACATTCATTAAGTTTCTAAAACTAAGATCCTATTGAGCAAGATTGAAATCTGATCTATAATGTGCTATGAATTGAAGGCATGAATTGAATTACTGAATTGATCTAATTAAGGGATACAAATTGAATCTAATATTGAAGGCATGAATTGATCTAATTAATAAACAGGAATTGAATCTATGAAAACAAGATGACCTATTGATGACTATCTAATCTGTTGGAAAGAAATAACTGAATAGTGTAAATTGAGACAGAACAAGAATTGACTAACAAATGTTAACTAAGTAGAAGGAACATCAAACACTAATTTAATGGAAAAGAACAACAATTGATAATTTAATTGAATTGAATCTATGAAAACAAGCTGACCTATTGATGACTATCTAATCTGTTGGAAAGAAATAACTGAATAGTGTAAATTGAGACAGAACAAGAATTGAATAACAAATGTTAACTAAGTAGAAGGAACATCAAACACTAATTTAATGGAAAAGAACAACAATTGATAATTTAATTGAAAGGAACAACGCATGTGAAAATGAGAGGAACTGTCAAGCAGTAAGCTACAACAAATGGAATATGGAATATGGAATAGCAATTGACAACATTCAAAGGAAAACATCTATCTTCCACAAGCAAACAGTATCAAAACGTTGACATGCTTATGCATTATCTTAACGATGATAAAAATGATTTAAAGTTTAAAACATAAGTTAAACTGATAAAATACAGATTAAGACAGTAACTCCTTGAGATTGGGCCCTCGGTCCTCAGAAGAACTACTACTAGAAAATTAGTATACAAAAATGATGAAACATCAAAAACCTTTATTAACTCCATAACTTTGACAACATTTACAGAAACTGTTTGCGCAGAGAAATTCTGAATTCTGAGTGCTTAGATACAATTCTTAGATGATCCTTTCCAGGATTCACTATTCTTTATATATTACAAAATATGGGTAAATAAAGCTATCTTGAGGATCGAGAGATCCTCAGGATCGCTATTGCTATTTTTGAAGTTTACAAAATAGAGAACTAATCTCTCTTGAAACTGCTTTACGCTCCATATCTTTAGCCTCCAATAGCTTGTGCATCTTTGAAATCTCTTCTACTATCATGATTTTACCAAAATTTACCCATTCCTGTAACAAAATCAAATAATTCCAACCATATTTTAGAATTTATGAACTTCAACTCAATGATAGTTCTAGAAGACATTTTAGTCATTTACTATCCTATTTATTCCTAAGTAACAGAAAAGTCAGTCAAGATGATATCATAAATCATGGAAATGAGGAGAATATGTGTACCTTTTCATAACCCAACATACCCCCCAACTTACTTTCTTGCATGTCCTCATGCAAGCTAAGTTCTTACATGTAGAGAAGTGATGCTGTAAGGAGGAAAAGTTGGTTCACCCGGTGCCCTGAATCCATTATTTCATCCGATTTCTCCAAAAACAATGTCTTCCCTCTTTTTATTAAATTGATAATCTCTCTGGTAATCCTCTAGAGGAAACCAGATAAGAGGGGGATTATATCTACACCCAATCTAGGTAGGGCCTTCCTCCTGGATCATTCTGGCATATCTTTCTATTCTGAAGGTGGTTGCAAAGAAGTTCTTGAAACCGAAGGGTTCTCTAACCTTTACGTCAACTGGAGAGACATCCCACTTTAACTTGGAGCCAGCAAGAGCTTCTTCTTTGAGTTCCCTAAAATAGGCTATGCCTAATCTTATAACATGTTAATGAATATGACCTAAAGAGATTCTCACTCCTTACCTTTTCATGGATGTCCTATGTCGCATGATGGTTGGAAAAGACTTTGGTGGTTCCCCACTGATCTAGAGATCTAACCCAGTTTCTCTCTTCATGAAAATTTTGTGGCCCTTAGCCCACCTGACTTTATTTTTAGTGAAGGATAGGAATGCTTGAAATTGGATGTCTCCAATAAAATGACCAGGATTATCTCTGTTGTTGTCTTCCAAAATGAAATTATGGAAGTAAATCTCACACAGGAAATACTGGACTTTCTCTTCCTACTCCCTAAAACAAGACACAAACTCAGAGATAGTGGTGAATTTAATCGGTTTACCTGCTTGAATAGCTTTCACCCTCAACAACAGGTAGAATTCTAATATAAACAAAGTATAATTGGTAGCAGGAGCCCTACAATCTATTGCATCAGTGTAGATATCACAAATCTTTTTGATTTTCTCTAAAGCTTTTTCCAATTGACCTTGTACTTTCTTTGTCTTCCCTTGAGCCTTAGTCAGCTCAACATACATCTCATTTTCTATGGCTGACATGGTATTGAGTTGTTTAACAACTCTTTGGTGCTCTGTCATGGTCACCATTTCATTTCTGGTCTGAGTCAAGGCCTGTTGGGCTTGTACCAGTTCTGCTTCTAATCTTTCAATGGTGGCACTCTGATTCTGAAGCTAAGATACCTCTTCAGTCTGACATGCTACTTCTTTCATTACTGGAATTATTTTTTGATTTTTTGCATCTGTGGTCTCCAGAGGAGTGGGAATTACTTCCTCTGTTTGGGCAGCTAATCCTCCTAGAATTTCTGGTTGATTCTCTGTTTGATATGCTCCGAAAGGAATTTCCTCTTCATTTTGAACATCTACCCCTTTTGTTGTTGTAGTCTCAGTCCGAGGTTCCATTTCTACCATTTCTTCAAGGATATGCATCTATGTCTGTGTTTCTACAGAACTTGTTTGGACTGCCCTCCTAAGAAGAGGGTTCCTTCCCTATGCTCTATGTCTTTTGGTCTTCTTTATTTCATGGGTCCTATCAGCGTTCTCTAGTTGTTTTCTTAATTCCTTAAGCTTGCCAACATTATGCTTTAACACTTTAATCTTCTTAACCCTTCTTTTCAACAACTTGTTCTCCCGTTTTAACTTTCTAATTCTGTTGTGGCTTTTGCTTGATTTATGTTTCTGTGAGCTGTCAGGTTTTCCCTCACCTTGATCTGTCAATAGTGGCTCTTTTTCTTTCCCTACCAGGGTATTTACCTCAGTATGAGGTTCTGCTTGTGTTGTATCATCTGGGAGTGACATCTCAATGTCCGGGGATTCTTCAGTAGAGTTCGAAGGAGAGGTTGGCGCCTAGTATTCTTCTAGCATGTTTGTGTCTCTGCTAATTGAGGTCCCTAAACTCCCTAGAACCTGAGTTATCTCTACCTCATAGATTTTCAAAAATTATTCTGTGAGGTGTCCCAATGCTAGTTGGGTATCTTCCTGACTATTTCCTTGTGGTGTTTGTTTTGTCTGCTCAATTCCCTGAACATCTTCCTGTAAGGGTTGCTCTGTTGTGTCCTGAATTTCTTGAGGTTGTTCTGTTATGTCTTGAATTTATTTAGGCTATTTTGTTGTTTCTTGGATTTCTTCATGCCATCTTATCCATCTACTTCTTCTTTTCCCTTCAATGGGGGTTTTAGAAACAATAATTTCTCTCTTTCTCTTTCTCATTGATTCCCCCTCTTATGAGGTCCGAGCCTCTGCCAATTGGATGGGGTCTTCCCCAAATTCAGGTTGAGGAGGTGGAACTTCCATTTGGGCCGTGGTTTCTCCTTCCTATTCTATTTCAGTTCCCTGGGTTGGGTCTTCATGTTGTAATTTAGGTTGTTTTATTTGTAAGGACCTATTGGCCTCACTAAGATCCCCCCAGGTCAATTGAGTTTGACTTAGGGCCTTATTTACTATCAGTTTTACCAATCCATGGTGGCTAATGATAGTAACAGGATATTTTTCCTTTTGTGTTCTTATAGCAACCTCATGTAACATAGCATTTAGAAAAAATGGTAAATTGATAACTAATCATTGTTTGAGTGCAGCTAGTATTTTGAGGTGGTGTGGGCAGATCACATCATATCTTCTGTCGTAGGTAATATACCTTTGTATGACACCTACTAGCTCTTTCCAGGGTTCACTAAGAGTGTTGAGGTTAAGTCCCTTTCCCTTTTTATCCAATTCCTCTCCAGGGTCTACGAAGGATTCTACAGCTTCTTTAAGCGTTGTATATCTTCCAGACCATTGTATTCCTGTGTTGGGAAGGCTCGTAACCTCTGCAATGATCTCCTGAGTGACTGGAATTCGTATATCTCGAACCATAGAGGTTTCTCCTTGCAAATTCTAAAAGAATTCTATCATGATGTTTGTATCGTATCCCTACAACCGATTGAAGTAATCCATCCACCCCAGACAGTGTAGGATTTCTCTTGCATGCTCAATTACCTATAAGAGTGATGGTTCCCGTCGCACACTTCGTCCTCTCATATTTCTGTAAGCAGGTGAGGATGACTAACATTCCTTGTTGCCGCTTAATTCAACCAGATTTTGAAAACAACAAAGATAACAAATATAGAACGACATTGTGTATATATAAAAAAATGTGCATTTTCGTAATTACTGCATTCATTGAAATCTATCGATAAATGTGTCGAGCATCTACCCCCCCATAAATGTAAATGTCAGCCTCGATCGTCAAACGTACGAGTGTAATAATGGCGGGGAGTGACTATGTGGTGTGATTGCTATGTCGTCGTCATCGCTGGAAAATACAATCATTAATAAATTTTCAATCAAGCGCTTTAACGGTACAACGATACTCATCAATTTGTGTGGGAAATTCGAATTATTGTACCCATGGTAGAAACCGTTTGAGGAAAAAGATTTCGAATGATTTTAAATTTGTTCACATGTTAAAATTTTCCACATATCATAACATTGTTACTCTCCCCTTTTTTATTAGATATATCTAGAATGATAGCCTCAATGTTTAGAAAAGGAAATCTAAAAACACATTAAAACTTGACATATTTAAGGTATACTTCGATACCACAGGTAGAGCCACTGCTGCCAGCAGGTGTCCATAGCCTCGACAAGGTTTCCTTTTAACCCATAGATGAGCGCATATCCTTAATAAATGGTTTGAATTGTCTTTTTCAAAGAAGACCACTATCCTGGTTTGGTAGCCAGATGATGATAATGCCACTCACTAGATCGTAACCTAAGTGAACAAGTCGACTCGTGATGAGATCTCTTGTCCTTTGATGAAAAAATGCCAAAGGCCATTGACCTGGTGTGGTATCCATAGTGGGAATGTCACTTATGTTATTATCTGATGAACGTGGTAGGTTGGCTCGTGATGAGACCCCCTATTGTTTATGGAATAAGATTATTACTTTGTTATAAAAAGTTTTCTTTGATTTTTTTATTTTTTTCTGGAGCTCTATCAAGGGAGGGTCATCTACTCCTTAAGAGTGAGGGATTGTGTAAGAAGTGTAAGAATGCCAAGTAAGAATGTATTTAAGATTCCTTATTATGATATGAAATAAATTATCATTCAAGTATATGTAGATATATAAAGGAAAGAAATGAATTATGGTGGTTAATGAATTGTGAACAAAAAAACGATTCGGAAAAATTAATCCAGAAATAATTTATTAAGGTATGTTAAATGATCCACACCAAATGACAGATTAGAGCTAGTGTTGAAGAAAAGGAATCAATGAAAGTCATATCCAAAGGAGTGACTGACATAATCAATGGTATGTTTTAATAAAGGAGCCACAATAAGAAAAAAATCGTGAAAGGAACAACAATCGTTCTTTTTAAAAGGAATGACAATCGTAATTTTTGTATGGTCAATATTATGTGTGAAGGGAGCAACAGTTGTTCTTTTCAAAGGAACGACAATTGTAATTTTTGTATGGACAATATTACGTACGAAGGGAACAACAACTGTTCTTTTCGAAGGAATGACAATGGTTTGCAAAGGAAACAATGATCGTACGAATGTAACAACAGTGATTTTTTTCAAAGGAAACAACGATCATACGAAGGTAACAACGGTCATTCTTTTCAAAGGAATGATAATTGTTTCATTTTAAGTGAACACTATTACGTACGATGGGAACAACATTCATTCTTTTCGAAGGAATGATAAACGTTTCATTTTGAGTGAGCAACAGTGATGATCACCCATCTAATTAAGTGATTAAAACTCCCACAGGCATTTTCGTTTAGTGAATCTATAATTGATTAGTCATCAACGAAATTCATTCAATTACTATGGGTGATTTTATGAAATAATCGAAGTATTATATGGTCTATAAGGATGTTCATTTTCTTGTAAAAACAAGGGTTATATTTGTTGAGTTTTGCAACGCGGGAAAAAGGTAAAGAACATAAAAGAGTGTTTAATTATATTCATCTCTTTTGGTTTGTATTTTCTCAAATGGCTTTCCTATAAAAATAAGAGATAAAAACTCAATCAAATCTGTAAAAAACTATATACAATATATACAGTAAAAATAATTCATCATTTATGGAGTTGAAGATGTTGGGTTACCTTCCCAGCTAGCCAAAATTGGAACAGTAGGGTCCTTACTTCTTGGCAAAAGGATTCTTTTGAAGGCATCTGATGGTAAAGTCGTAACCAGTGTCCATTGACCAAAAAGGGAGACCCAGACCCATCGATGGTAATTAAAGTGGCAGTGCCATTATCATGAACTTCATTAATTTCATATGGTCCCAACCACCTTGTTTGTAATTTTCTAGAAAAATCCTGAAATTTGGAATCATAGAGGAGAGCCCAATCACCTTTCTGGAAGGATTTCTTCTTGATATGTTTATCATGTCAGTTCAATCTCTGTTTCTGAATGACACTTGTGCACTCTAAGGTGGACAATCATGCTTCATCCAATTCATTAAGCTGTTGTAGGCGTTTTTTGTGTGCCTCTGTGAGATCCAGTCTAATCTCCTGGGCCATCCTTAGAGTCTTAATATCAAATTCGATTGGAAAGATAGGTTCTTTCCCATAGAATAAATGATAAGGAGAGTAGTCAGTGGTGTTACACCATGTTGTACGATAAGCCCATAAGGAATTTGGGATCTCAGTAGCCCAATTCTGTCGATTTGTTGAGACTGTTTTTGTCAAAATTGCCTCTAAAACTTTATTGGTGCTTTCTACCTGTCCGTTTTCCTGTGGATGGTATGGAGAAGTAACTTTGTGCTTAATATGATAATTTTCCAGGGTGGTCCTGATTCTATGAGATGTAAATTGTGACCCCCCATCAATGATTACTTCCCTGGGTAGTCCATAGCATACAAATAATTTGAAAAGAAATTTGATGACTACTTCCTCTGTTGTGTTTGGTAAGGCTTCTGCCTCTACCCATTTTTTCATGTAGTGTGTTGCAACTAGAATATAGGATTTCTGATTTGATTTCAGATTGAAGGGACCGACGAAGTCTAGTGCCCATCTCTCAAATGGTTCTGTGACTAGTTGTGCCTTTAGAGGCATTTCATCAACCTGACCTGGTTTTCCCATCCGTTGAAAACTGTCATAGGTCTGGACATATTTCTTCGCATCTCTGAATATTGAGGGCCAATAGAAACCCATCTATAAAATTTTATGTCGAGTCCTGCGATCTTCGAAATGTCCACCACAGGGATCATCATGTCCTGCCTTCAATATGTCATAGATTTTGTCATCTCGTACACATCTGCGGATATGAAAATCAACCCCTGTGTGGAAGAGATATCCACCAATCCAAGTGAATCGTCCGCTACATTGGGCGATTAGTTTTCTTTCCCTTGATGATAGATGTACCAATAATTTCCCTGCTGCCAGATAATTTTCCACATTAGCGTACCAAGGTGGTTCAGAAGTGATGACAAATAGATGCTCATCTGGAAATTGATCTTCAACTGTCAAGGAGTCATCTGTTTTGGGTATGCGGGATAGGAAGTCTATAACAAGATTTTCTCTTCCAGGTCGATCTTTGATGGTGATGTCAAATTCCTGCAATAGCAATAACCATCGAGTGTCCATTAGTAATAGGTTAATTAGCTAGATATTTAATAGAAAAATGATCAATATACATAATAACTGGATAACTTGTTATATAATGACGAAATTTATTGAAGATATGTATAACAACTATTTTTTTTTTTTTTCTGTTACTATATAATTAGATTCAGCGAGAGTGAGATTCTTGCTGATAAAATAAATAACATAGGGTTTCTTGTCTTCTTCCTGTCCAAGGACAACGCCTATGGAAATATCCGATGCATCGGTGGAGATGTGAAATGATATTTTCCAATTTGGTCCTCTTAACACCGATGTTGTCGAGATTAGCTTGTTGAGTCTTACAAATATCACATCACACTTGTCAGACCACTAAAACTTCACATTACCCATTAAAGCATGTAAAGGTGCAACAGTTCTTGAAATTTTTTCCATAAATCTGCAATAGTATCCTGAAGAACCAAGGAAACTATGTACCTCAGTTTGTGTGCGTGGTGTAGGTAGATTAAGAATTACCTCTATTTTTGTTGGATCTACCCTAATTCCATCTGCAAAAATATAATTCCCTAGTACCACACCTTCCGTCATCATCATGTGACATTTCTCGTGGCTTAAACATAATCTGGTAGCAATGCATCGTTCCAGTACCTTTTCCAGATTGTCCAGATCTTGATCAAAGTCGTTGCCATAGGGTGTGAAATCATCCATGTAAACTTCAAGCCCTTCGCTAATTAGGTCGTTGAATATGCTCAAAATTGCCCTTTGGAATGTGGTTGTAGCATTACATAGTCCAAAGGGAAATAATTTATATGCAAAGGTACCCTAGGGGCATGTAAATGTAGTTTTATCTTGATCTTCTAGGGTAATTTGGATCTAATTGTAGCCACTAAAGCCATCTAGGAAAGAAAAGAATTTATTCCCTGCTAAAGTATCCAAGACCTGATCGATGAAAGGTAAGGGGAAGTGGTCCTTTTGGGTGGCTTTGTTAAGTTCCCTGTAGTCTACGCAGATTCACCATTTTCCATTTTTCTTGGGGACGATTATCAGTGGGGAAACCCACCGACTATCCGAGATAGGATATATAAATATATGTCCAACAACTTTTGTAATTCTTCTTTGAAAATATCCCTGAGATGGGGATTCAATATTCTTTGGGGTTTTTGGATAGGTTGGGCATATTTCTCAATATAAATATGGTGTGTGCATAGTTGCAGATCAATACCTTTCATGTCAGAATACTCCCAGGCAAAAGCTTGTTGATATTCAGAAAGTATTTGAATCAATTTTTGTTGTTGTTGTGCATCTAAATTGGCATTAATGTTCAGAGACCTCCCTGGTGAAATCTCAACTGATTTGTTGTTATGAACATCGATAGTCAGGATTTGTTGTTCCATTAAATCTTCTAGCGAGTCTCCCTGCACTTCGCAATCTAGAACAACTTTGAGCATCTGGCACATAGGGTTACTCACAATGGCTGGGCTTTTAATAAACCCACTGATCACGTCATCCTCTAAGTGGTTCTTGAGTATGAGAGCTTCTTCTAGCATGAGAGGGGCCCGTAGATCCTTTTCTGGATATCTTGGTGGTGGCAACTGTGGATATACGATAGTTGGGCTTGGCTTGGTTGGAGGATATAAGATGAGATTTTTTGTAACACCTCCTCTAGCAATTTTCATATTACCCGTATGAAATTCTATGTATGCATATGTCATTGCAAGCCATGGTATTCCTAGTATTAATGGATGTCCCTCAAGTCCACTTCTTGTGTTGATGATAAGGAAATCCGTTGGATATTCCCAAGAGTCAGCTAAAATTGCTATATCATGTAATGTGCCAACTGGTCTAACCACTGATCGATCAACCAATTGTAACATAATTGGGGTAGGCTCAAAGGAGTCAAAACCCAGGGTATTGTAGGTTTCCATAGTCAAGATGTTGATGGTATCCCCCAAATCGACTAGTGTATTTGGAAAAGAACATCCCTAGATTTGAACTGTTACTATGGGGTTCCCTGGATCTGCATATTTGACTGGTTCTTGTCTACCCAAAATCAGATCATACAAGGCTCCTACCACACTAACAGTTGATGATGATTTTTTAATTTTCCTAACAGGATTCCTTCCACATAGTTCCTTGATTGTCTTTACATAAATTGGAGTATCTTGCAGGGCCTGCGGGAGTGGGATCTTGACATATAAATTATTGAGTTCCCCTGCAATGTCGAATTTAGGATATATGGAAGGTTTTTCTATCATCAACCATTCAGGGAATGGGGGAGGAGGAGTGGCATCCTTATCAGGATCCTGTGATTCGACTGTGTTTTCTCCCTACTCTGTTTCTTCTGTTATGACCATTGTCGAGGGTGTTATTGCTGGTTGTATGTTACTTTCATTCTCTTGCTCTTGGAAAACGTTACTTTATTTAGGAGATATTATACACCCTGATCTCAACCGGAGTTCGTTGCACCCTACCGAGTTGGTTTCCCCTTCCCCATTCTCCATAATCTGGATGAGCTGGGCTGGTCTATTATTGGGATTTGGGTGAGGTTGGGTTGGTAATTGAGGGTGCAATTGTGGTTGAGGGTTTTGGAGTAATTGGAGTACTGGGTCTTGCAAAGTGGGTTAGGTTTGGGGGGCCATCCCCATGGGTTGATTGGTTATTCCCATGAGGTGCTTCCAATTTTGGTTCCAATTTGGGTTTTGGGCAGTCGTGTTGGACCACTGTGAAGGGTAGGGGTTGTTGTTTAGGTTTTTCCAAGATGGGGTAGAGTATTGTACATTGGGCTAGGAGGGATTTGTAGCTGGTTGATTATGCCAAATGGGATTCGCAGCTAGATATTGTTGGGGCTGCCAATTTTGATTAGTAAATGGTTGGCCCTGCCGTGTGTTTCTAGAATTTTTTTGTTGGTTATACTGCCCAAAAAATAAAGAGGAGGGATCTTGCAGTGTACTTGGAGGCCGGGCCCATTGGCAACACTGAGCCATCATGTATAATGGTTATGTTTCCTCTTCTACTTCTCTGAATATAGATTTTAGTCCAGGGAGCGATGGGCATTGCTCTGTTGCATGATCTTTGGCGAAAATAGTGCAAACCTGAACCACATCCAAAGGACATTCCCTTGGACCATGTTTTTTTCTGCACCTATGGCAAAATATGGCCAAAGTCTATTCTGCTTCTGCTTGTTTCTGTTTGGCCTGCAAAACATCCAATTGTGTAGTCAAAGTGCTCAGAATATCATTTTTGAAATTTTCTAAGAGATTATTGACTTCAGCTCAGGTAAATCCTTCGTTGGTAACACTGTTATTTCTGGTGAGGGGAGTTCACATTCCTGATCTAGTCAGTGTACTTCCACGTGAACATCTGATGCACAATAGAATGATGTTATCATAATTTTCTTGATAAATATCACCCTTCCCCATTAAATTCAATATTTCTACCCATTCATCTTTCATTCCTTTTATCAAAGTGGCTTTGAGCACCACACCTAGTAATGTACCATAAGGAGATCTTTGCAGATTATACTAGAATCTTTCAATATATTCCTCTAATGTCTCGTTTTCTTTTGTAGTCATTTGAAATATTTCATCTTTTAGGTCCCTGGTTCTACAATAATCCTGGTATTTTGTCAAGAATGCCTCTTTCATCTCATCCCATGAGTTTATAGTTCCGCCTCCCAATCCCATAAACCAGCGCAAAGCTGCCCCTTTTAAAGTGGAAGGGAACAGTTTTAGTTTTTGGGGTTCAGAGGTGTAATCGTAACCCCTACATAGGACATAAAATTCAAATAAGAATGCATTTGGGTCTTCTGAAATCAATGCATGAAAGGTTGGCAGACTCTGCAAGGGAATTTATTTCATGGGGGCATTGGCGACTGGATAAACTATCATATATTCTAAGGTGGAAGTTTGGGGTCATTGTTGATTTGGTTGCACCATTTGGTCGAAGATATGCGAATAATATTTGAGAATTTCTTGATCTGGGTGTTCTCTTGATTGATTACTTGATCCCCTAGGGGATTTGATTGCACTACCTCTATCTGGGATTTCAAGTATGCTTTCTTCTTTCACAGGAGATTCAGGATCAGGTGGGGTGATGGGTTTGCCTTCTCCTTCCTCTAGATTATGAGAATTTCCCTCATCTAGAGTGTTGAGGGGCGGAATATCTATTCTTTGAAAGCTCTTCTCAATCCCTCTGGTTTTGCTGTGAATCTTAGCGTGGGTTGCAGCTGGTGAAACTGTTGCTTGAGGGATTCGGGTAGATCCTTTCCTAGGTCCAACCGAAGCTTGAGATTCATATTTTCAGATGATATCGTCTATGAAAGTGCTTCTCCCAAGGAGCACCGAACCATGGGCTTTAGTATTTTTTGCTAGAGGTTTTGGTTTTTCATGATCTTTTTTCTTAGTCATACACACTTCACTCAAAAATTTCAAAAAACACCTATATAACCTCTAAGTATCAGCTGGAGGTAGGCACTGGCATAAGCATATTACTTATTGCCTGTGTAGGTTCTTACTTTCCATCTTCATACCTTGTCCTCTAGAGACACAATCTAGGCTACCTTTGACACTCTCCCTTGAAACGGTGCCAAAATGTTGGGCTCTAAAGATGTCCTAAAAACAATCTTAGTTTAACATTAATTTATCAACCCAAGGATTCATCTTCTATTTCAAGAATATCAACAAAGTCTATGCAGATAGATCGTAGAGGCTAAAATCATGTAGTTAAAGAAAATCTGAGTTTATCAACAATCAAGTTCCTCACACATTCATTAAGTTTCTAAAGCTAAGATCCTATAGAGAAGAATTGAAATCTGATCTATAATGTTCTATAAATTGAAGGCATGAATTGAATTGTTGAATTGATCTAATTAAGGGACAAGAATTGAATCTAATATTGAAGGCATGAATTGATCTAATTAAGAAACATGAATTGAATCTATGAAAACAAGTTGACCTATTGATGACTATCTAATCTGCTGGAAAGAAATAACTGAATACTGTAAATTGAGACAGAACAGTAATTGAACAACAAATGCTAACTAAGTAGAAGGATCAACAAACGCTAATTTAATGGAAAATAACAACAATTTCTAATTTAATTGAAAGGAACAACGCATGTGAAAATGAGAGGAATTGTCACGCAGTAAACTACAACAAATGGAATCTGGAATGACATCTATCTTCCACAAGAAAACAATATCAAAACTTTGACACACTTATGCATTATCTTAACGATGATAAAAAAAGATTTAAAGTTCAAAACAGAAGTCAAACTGATAAAATACAGATTAAGACAATAACTCCTTCAGACTGGGCCCTCGGTCCTCAAAAGCACTGCTACTAGAAACTCAGTATACGAAAATGATGGAAATGTCAAAAACCTTTATTAACTCCATAACTGAGACAACATTTACAGAAACTGTTTGCGCAGAGCAATTCTAAATTCTGAGTGCTTAGATACATTTCTTAGATGATCCTTTCTAGGATTCACTACTCTTTATATATTACAAAATATGGGTAAATAAATCTATCCTGAGGATCGAGAGATCCTCAGGATCACTATTACTATTTTTGAAGTTTACAAAATAGAGAACTAATATCTCTTGAAATTGCTTTATGCTCCATATCTTTAGCCTCCAATATCTTGCACATCTTCTAAATCTCTTCTACTATCATGAGTTTACCAAAATTTACCCATTCTTGTAACAAAATCAAACAATTCCAACCATATTTTAGAATTTATGAACTTCAACTCACTGATAGTTCTAGAAGACATTTTAGTCATTTCCTATCCCATTTATTCCTAAGTAACACAAAATTCAGTCAATATGATATCATAAATCATGGAAATGAGGAGAATATTTGTACCTTTTCATAACCCAATAGAAGCATGAATTTTTGAGTGAAGAAATAAGAATGCGTTGGGAAAAAGGGGGATATGGACATCATACTAAGGACTCTTCCAAATGCAGAGAACATGAAGCAAGTGTGATAGGCTATTTTTACACCAAAAGAGATGCAGAGAATAACACAATCCAACGCTGAGAATACCCCACATATGTATATAAATATCTAGAATAGTTTTTCTTTTACTTCTATCATAATAACATTATAAACTAAGATTTGAAAATGAATTGATACAATCACCGTAGCAATACATTACAAAGAAATCTCAACGCAAATGAAATTTTATCCAAAACCATAACCATACAAGGATGAAATTAAAATTTAATACAATTGACATCTTAAAGAGAAATACCGTAACCGGCGTTGGCTTGTTGATGTTCTTCGGATACTGGCGATCTTCCTTGATCTCGCTTTCTAATCGCTGAGACCTCATCGGTACCTCTCAACCAACGCTAGGGGTATTCTTCTTCCCCCTGAGCCCCCCGAGCCGCAAAGGGGCCACACACACAAAACCCCGAGATAAATCTAGCTCCCAGCTTGCCTCACAAGGTCGAGCTACCACTCCCTATCGAGTTGGGCATCCCAACTCCCACAAGAAAAATTATTCAAGAAAAATATCGACAACATAACATTACACCTACCAGTTGTCTCTTTACCTCTCCTCTGCCATCTCTTTTATAGATTTCATATTAGTGACCTTTCCATTTTCACATTAAATTAGTTTTATTAAAAATTTATTATGAAATATTCTCCCCCATACACTTGTCACCCAATCCTTTAGTTGCACCAGAAATTCATTTAATTAATTGAATAAAATTTCCAATTTCCCTCATCCACCTAAAAACACTCATCGATGTCCCTTTATTCCCTTACATTCTCTTAATGACTGATCCCTTTCTTAATGCTTAGTTGAGTTTGAAAATGGAAAGTTTTCTAGACTAGATTCCCTTCTATGTTCCACATTCCTTTTGTAATTAAGTTTCCCCTTTTTTTCTAAGTTCGAAATGAGTAAGTTTGCACAAAACAACAATTAATCTTTTAAAAATTTAATCCTCATTTTATTCTAAATTTGATTTTTTTCCCTTTTAATTCTAATTTGAATCCCCCCCCCCCCTTTATTAATTGCTTAATTAATGTTTTGTCCTCATATCCTACTTGGACCTAGGCTTTAATTTCAACTATGCTTGGCAAATGTTTTTTAAGGGAAAAGTTATAATTAAGGTACTTTACTGATGCATAATTATTTTAAGGCTGACCATGTCAAGGTAAGATATTGTTCTCTAGGTACTTAGGTTCATTTACTCATCGGCGTTTAAAACTTGCGATGTCAAACCTTTGGAGTCAATATTCTGTCAGGTGACCTTGTGGGAGACTAAGGGTCTTTAAGGTATAAGGACCTTGCCTTATTGAGTTCCCTTAGAATCATCGTGAGTGACTGTCATAGTCTTCCCTCATGACATCATGGACCTCTTGAACTAGGTAATCATTAAACTACAGTTCGAGCCATGACAAGAGTGCTAGTAGGATGTGGCAGGGATGCTGCCACACTTCTCCCTCAATATCCCTGGTTGTCGTGTGTGATCCCCTTACTCCAAATATGAATTTGATTAGCAATATATCGTCAGCCTGCATCCATCAACGAACAAGTGAGCGATCTATAAACAACATCATAATATACAATCATATGTGGCATATGCAATAACAGAAATATGAAAACCATAAACAGTCCACTCCCTTACTCGATCCGGAGTCCAAGGAGTTCCATCGATTCCATCCACATCCTCAATCAATTTAGATTCTTGCACACTTAGGAGAAACCATTCAATAGCACATGTCGATACAAATATAATCAAATAACATATCATCATATCCACAATATCATCATAATCCATAAGCGGAACAATTGATCATATAATGAACCAGATCACTTGCATGCATGTCTCCTCAAGGAATAAGTCACAATTAGGTGTGCTCAAGAGTGGGATGTTACACTTCTCCTCCTCCTCCCCCTCCACATGTGTCTCCTCCATCCAGGTTTAATCCTCCTCCTCCTCCCCCTCCACGTGTGTATGCACCAACCACTTATCCTCTTTTTTCTCCTCCACATGTGTCAACATACACTAATCCTCATCCTCCTCCTATCACCATCCACCAATCCTTGTCCTTCTCCTCCACATGCATCATCATCCACCGATCCTCTTCCTCCTCCTCCTACACATGTGTCACAAGCTTTTGATTTTTTGGACACTATGTTCACATTAGGTAATACTACAAAGGTTGATCTTGATAGAGAGACATTTGATAGTGTACTTATGTTGACATTTCTTTCTAACATTATTATTGATAGACCCTCTACCTCTAGTAGTAGAGACATTCATGCATCTAGTTCTGGTGGTAGACCTAGCTAGTAGTGGTACTAATTGACGTGTATATTGGTTGTTTAATATTTGACTTGAGATGTATATATGACATGTTTATTGTAGATTTTGTTGAGATGTATGTTTGACATGTATATTCATATGTATATCATTGATGTATATTATGTTTTTCATATAATGGTGTGGTTGTTGTTGTTTGATTTACAAAATGCATTATGAACATGTTGATGATTTCTCTATTTTTAAGTTAAATTTTAGATGTGTCACTCATTTAAATTTACAGTTGCCATATAATATTTAACTTTACTTTTATGAAATCGTTTAATTTGGATTGTGATTGCAAAAAGTTATAACCATTAATGCCATATAATGTTTAAATCTTCTTCAAGGTGAATTGTTTGTTGTCCAACAAGATACAATATGTTGATTAAACGTGTTTAGAAACAAAAATACTACAATATGATGAGTGAAATGCTTGTGATTTGTATAATTGTGTATTTTTCATATATTATAATAATACTATTATAATATATTTGTTCACTAATAATAATGATGATGATGTAATAATAATATTATTTTTTTAATTTTTATTATTCAAAGATTATAAGACAAAGTTATAATAAAATTAATTACTAAAATCACAATTATTATATTTTATTAATATTTAATTTCCAAATATTTTATTAATTTATATTGTCCAACTATTATAATATATGAAATTGAGACATCCCTCGGGGTGCAGAACAATAGGTGATGGAGTGTATTGTTAAGGCACTTTTTTATGTGAAATCGCTAGTTCGAAACCCTCTACTAGCCTTGTGTGCCGCATGAGGGGTTGCATTGGCATCCCTAGGGTTATAGGGGTTATTAAAGATTTTATTAATTTATATTATCCAACTATTATAATATATGAAATCGAAACAATGATACATCTGGCTCTGGTGGTGGACCTAGCTAGTAGTGGCATTAATTGACATGTATATTGACTCTTTTATATTTGACTTGAGATGTATATATGACATATTTATTGTAGATTTTGTTGAGATATATGTTTGACATGTATATTCATATGTATATGGTTCATGTATATTATGTTTTTAATATAATCTTGTGGTTGTTTTTATTTGATTTATAAAATGTATTATGTGTATGATAATGATTAACATTGTTAATGATTTCTCTGATTTTAAGTTAAATTTGAGATGTATCACTCATTTACATTTATAGTTTCCATATAATGTTCAACTTTACTTTTATGAAATCGTTTAATTTGGATTGTGATTGCAAAAAAGTTATAACCATTAATACCATATACTATTTAACTTTTCTTCAAGTTGAATTGTTTGTTGTCTGACGAAATACAATATGTTGATTAAACATGTTTATAAAGAAAAATACTTAAATATGATGAGTGAAATGATTGTGATTTGAATAATTATGTATTTTTCATATATTATAATAATAAAATTATAATATAATTATTCTCTAATAATAATGATGACGATGTAATAATAATGTTAGTTTTTAATTTTTATTATTCAAAGATTACAAGACAAAGTTATAATATAATTGTTTACTAAAATCACAATTATTATATTTTATTAACATTTAATTTTTCCAAAGATTTTATTAATTTATATTATCCAACTATTATAATATATGGAATTTATTCAATTAAATTTAAAATACTAAATATAAAGAATAATAATACATTTTGATAAATACACTTCCCTTGAAACAATTTCATAATTTTTTACTCTAATACTAACTTTACGAATCTTCTATTAAAAAATAATATCACCAAACATTTTATAATTAGTATTTTAAGAATTAGTAAAACTAACAAAGGTTTTTATACTTTTAGATAAGCATGGATCATTAAATTTTTTCTTAATTCTCACTAGGATTTAGAAAAAGACTCTTTTAGAATTTCCATGTCCTTCCTATATTGACACTTATTTCAAGGAGAATGTAAAAATAATGATTAATATAAGTTTATATGATTATAAAACTAAAGGTTGTAGTGGAATAAGTGAAGGCCATGATAGTTGCACTAGTTAAGGTGGGGAATGGTATCAAAGTTGGTAATGCCATGTACACCACAAGTACTGTAGATGTTGCACCCCCCTCTCAGTATTCTTGAATATTCTAACAAAAATAATGGTTAATACAAGTTTATATGATGGTAAAACTAAAGGATGGAGTGGAATAGGTGAAGGCCATGATAATTTCACTAGTTAAGGTTGGGAATGCCATCAAATTTGGTAATGCCAACACCACAAGTGCGATTCCAGAACTCATAGATGTTGCACCAAGTCATTTTGTTGGAATTGTCCTTAGAAGTTCCATAAAAGTAAGCATACATTTATTTGAATTTTGATTTTTTTAAACAATAAAATTTTAAGGTTTGATTTTTTAATATCTTCTTTTTTGTTAAATAAAATATAATTTAAAATAAATATTTACTATTGTATGTCACCAACTTTGTGATATCTCAATTAATGCTTAGTATTTTAAAGGTTAACATAAACATGCGTTAATACAATAAAACATAATTTTCTATAATAAACAATAAATATGACTATAAAAATACATCAAAACCACATCTTATATTTGTACTATTTAATGTATTTTCAATATGGTGGTTGTAAATAGTTGTCAATTTTTCATATCCAACATAATTATAAAATGAATAAAAAAAACACAATTGATCATTACAGATACCCATAATAAAATGACACATCCACAATATAAATGTCAAAACAAAGCATTTACAAATAAGTCTTCGTTGCCATCACCCTGATTTTTTTCCTTGCTTGGCATTGTAACAATTTTTTTCTCAAAAATATGTTTAGATCTCAGATAATGTCTTAGTACGAACCTCCAATCCCCACCCAACACATATGGGTAAAAAAGCACTTGGTTGTAATGTTGTGGGAAAACATAAGGCTCCTTAGTTCAACCCACATTTTTTTAAAGTTAATATATATTATCCCACTATCACGATCTTCCTTTACATTTATGCAATTGAAGGTATCCCACCACTTGCAACAAAAAATAATACATTGAAATGATGAGAAGTCTACTTGCATGATCTCTTGTATATTTCTTATGTAACCTAACTTCCCCACCATTAGGTTTTGATCACGGTGGCTAGCATGACTATTTTGGTCGAACTCGACCTCCACTCTGCAATCTTGTGTGATACATACATCATCGACATACTCAGTGTGGAAATTATGACCATATGCCCACATAGATGGGAATAAATGCACCTGTAAAAATGTGAACAAAGGATGGTGTCAAATGTCTAATAACCCAAGCATTAATAAAAACATAATACATGTTACAATTCAAATATGAAATATTATAATTTGAACGTGGTAGTTAGAGAGGTTATTAAAGAGTTGTTGCACCCAATCCCTATGTGTAGTGCATTGATATATTATCCATGTGGGTCATGACCAGACACCGTATATTTCTCTTGTATCTCATCAACCACCCAACTATTGGGAAAAACTTTTGGCATATTTTCTTTTAAATGATCAGGATAAGGTATGATTCTACCATTCAACTATCTAAATGATTTTTTGTCACTGACCCATTTCATTCATTTTCTCTTCATACAACATGAACCATGGTCGCGTTGCCTCCGCATTGTACATAACACATTTATTTATGGCGTCAATTTATAAATTCACTGACATATACAAAAATTTAAAATGAATAGCATGAGATCAAATAAATATTATCAACTTAAAGAATGGATTTATTGATGTCACACACACACACACACACACACACACACACACACACACACACATATATATATATATTGTAATTCAAAATGAATAACATCAGATCAAATATATATTATAAACTTCAATGTAAACAATTTCTTTGTACTAAATTGAAAAAATATTAGTGACTTACTCTTTATCAAGTGACTTTTTCCATTCGTTTGGAGTACCCCCCCTTCCCTTTTATCCTCACCTTGATGGTCGTCCCAAACCACTCCCCCTATTGTGTCGTCAATTTTCTTGATGTAATCACTAACATAATAGAACGACTCGTATCCTATGTACTCTTCTGCAATAGGGCCCTCTGGTTTTTCCCTTTGTCAAACAAACCCCTTCAATTTTTTCATGTACCTCTCTAAGAAGAACATCCAATGACATGAATACATGAGAGCAACCCATCTAATTCAACCTTATCAGGTAGGTGAATTAGAATATGCACTTGCAAGTCCATAAAACTCATGGGTAGTTCCTTCTCAAACATAGAAACAATCTCTTCTATCTCTCAATTCCACTGTGGAATGATAGCCATATGAATCTCCTTTTATGTGATCCAATGTAAAAATGTAGATAATTTGGATATGGAATGTCGTAGATCTTGGGGGACGTCATGGTTCACACAACCATGCATGAGAAAATGATAATGACACTACAAAATAGACACACATAATTAATTTCCATAAAATTATGAGTGCATAGCATATTTTTACCGACGATATAGAAGAAGAATCATTTATTCAACATACATTCCCTTAGAAGGTTCATATGTTCATGTGATTTCAACCCCAATAAATTCCCTTCTACAGTGAAGCAAAGTTATAGAGTCGACCCATATAAAGAAGGTGCCTTTACACCCAATATAACATCTTTCTCCATATAAAGATAAGCTTTCTTCAAAATCCATGGGACATCACCTTCTTTAAAATACCAAGTGGGACCAACCTCTCCTCTTATTGTTTTTCTTGGCCAATGTCTCTTATTATTATTTGAAGTAATAAGATCTCTCCTAACAACCAATATGTCGCGTTTATTCAATGATATGTGTGTAAATAAAGAAGGTGAAATATTTTTTAATATATGCATGGGATATAGAAAGTGGCCAATCTTAAGATGCCCTCGATATGGAAGATCATAAAATGCATATTTCCTTTTCATCCCAATGGAAATTTTCTCAACATAGGTGTCAAATAATTCAGGATCATCGAACATAGGTTCCACATTTGAATCAAACAATTCTACCATTTCCTTCTCCTTCTATGTGTCATATTCCCTAATCTAATAAGTCGATGTCATTATTTCAGTCTTTGGGTTTTGTCTAGTTTACCATTGAAAGCAGATACGACTATTCTATAAGGATGGTCTTTTGGGAGGAATACCCTCAAACAGTCGTACGCCAACTTTCATAGGTGGTTGGACCACCTGACCTTTATAGAAGGTTAAAAACATCTACATCCATGATATCATTTTGTTACAAGTCCTATGATGCTATCGTATACAGAGCATGTTAGTGTCAAAATATAGTTGCACCAAATGAAGTATGCCAAATAACATTACAGATATAAACAAATCAATCAACATTCTTACCATATTAAACTCCTAGTCCTGGATAATTGTACATGGTGTACACATATATGACATACAACGTTAAGGACCTATCCATTGGGATGGGTCTTGATACATCATATACATGTATCCATTCCCATAATTGCTTAAATTCATCGATTAGTGGTTGGAGGTAGACATCCATTATATCACTTGTCTTCTACCCGGGACTATAAGAGCCAACATAAGATGATCATTCTTCATGGACAACCATGGGAGGGTAATTTTATTAATCATTATCACTAGCCAAACAAAATAGTTGGTGTTTTGGAGGGAATACGGGTTAAATCCATGCATAGTTATTCTCAATTGTAGGCTTTGTACTTCATCCTTGAATTTATCGGACCATGTATCATCTATATGCTTCATGACTATTGAATATGCTAGGATTCTCATAACTCCTGGATCACTTATCTGTGAGGCATGTCGCCCCTGCAATATGGCTAATTGTTTGCAATGAATGAGCCTTTCAATCCTTGGAATTATAGACATGTGCTCAATATCGTATGAGGAGGACCATGTGCCTCACCCTTTATTTATTTATTTATGGTACCTATCATGCTCACATTCTAGACATATCTCTTTATCTACATATTCATTTATGTATAGAATACAATAATTCAGACATGTGTGGTATGGTATGTACTCAACACCTAAAATTTTCAAAATTTTCTTTACCTCTACACAACTATCAAACAAGAGATTATCACTTATAATTTCCTTATCCTTGAGTAACCTATAATTAGTGAGAAATAGAAATGTACATTGTCATTAAACATGAATAAAATCAACCACTTTTGTCCTTCATTGTGTAAAAATATTCCATAAACAAATAGGGACTTAATGGTTAGTTACCTCAAAAGTGTTGAGAAACACACGTCTGACATACCATACATTACTTTAAAGTTGTGCAATAACATTTTTGTCCCTAGTTTGGTAGACCTTGTTGTAAAATTGATTGTTATTGATGTCAACTTGTTGACATGCGAAATTGACCATCCGTCAACTGGAAGAGCGAGTCCGGTCCGGGGTTGTCTAAATAACCCAAGCCGTTTGGGGTAACTCGTTCTGACGGGTTTAATGGCTCCGTTAGCCAATCTAAGAATCCTAAAAGAAACGAATAAAAGAGAGAAATAACTAACTAATTACTAAACACACTATATATATGTACATATATTGAAATGTAACTATAGTAGTTGTATTTAAGCAGAAGATATACAAGTCTCGTTTATTTACATGATTTACAAGATGTAAGTTTTAATCAAAACTTATGAAAATCAATGGAAAAAAGATTACTTCTAGGAAGCAGATAAAGAAAGCACATAAAAATATTTATTGTTTTTCTTATAAAAATTTAAAGAATCTTGCAAAAACAATTAATGAAACATGAACATGTGGATAGTCAAAGCTGAACCATACATTCTAGTTTCAATGATATGTAAATGAAAGAAAAATGCAAAGAAGCTATCCTATCAGTGAATTAGTGGAGTGTATCCAAGCATCTGCATGAGTGATGAACACCCAACTGCCATGTCCAAGAGAGAAATCTACAATGAACCTTATTACTGTTCTAAATAAATTTAGAATATGTATTGGCAGCTTAGGTTTTAATGACAGAAAAGGAAACACAAACATAAACCTGTGATCTCATAATTATACATGAT
>ML780038.1:365056-395817 GCA_009831015.1 Picea engelmannii | reverse complement strand
ACATATACTCTAGTAATAAATGACTCATCCTAAAGAGAATGTCTTAAGTTTGTCTCAAAGCAAGCCAAGGAATGGAACTATTTGAAAAGGTTGATTCTGTAGCTCATTATAATTATCAAGATTTTAATAGGGGCCCTTTAAATATTGTAAAAATATAAGGGGAGTTGTTGGGGCCCAACACAACTTTAGAGAAAGTCTATAATCCTCTATGAGTATTGGGTATAATTGAATAAATCTCCAAAGTGGTCCCCTTATGGAATAGCTTTAAGCATGGCCCTCATGGGAATATGCTTTGAAGAATTCTACAAGAAACCCAGAGGTGTGGTCATGAGGCCTGAATTTGACTGAGGACAATGAAGTTGAATACTACTTGAAGTGTATACAAAAATATCATAGAATGATAGTCCTCGTCATGTCATTTCCAACGGTAGGTGACATTCCATGTGGTTCCTCACGATTTAGGATTTATGCCCTCATGAAGTTGAAATCCCCAAAGAATGGTCAAGAAGCCCATAAATGGTTGTGATAAGAAGTTACAAATCAATTAAAGGGTAAAATGTTTATAACAATAAAGTATAGGTCAACCTTAAAGTGAAGAAAATAAGTCACTTGGAAAAGTATAAATACACCTCAAGAAGCCTCTCATATTTACACACAAGTTCATTGCTTATCTATCTTTCAAGTGATATTTTGAATCTTTTTGTAGCATATCTAAGGAAGAATATCTGAGGAATAAAGGAGTGTGAAAGTCTCAGAGTTGCATAGAAGGAGGGGTTTCAGGAAACCCTAGTTTAGTTGACCCCAGTGGGTTAGGCTACTGGTGTCCCGTGAGGCACCCGGTTTTTAGTGCCTATCACATGAGGCCCTACATGATAAATGGCATCTTTCCAGTAAGGATAAGCCATATTTGAAGAAGGATGCTTGGTTCATGTTGCAACAAGGTATGATGATACAACATGGCTTCTACAGGACCTAAGATGGTATGTATCGGTTTCTTCTCATGAGTAAAGGTATGCCTCTTATGTGTTTGTTTGAAGCTTGTATCATGGATGGTATGGAACATGCTTAAGGCATGTCTTGGAGGACCTTTTTGGTACATAGTTTCATATGGTTTAGGTTCATGTCTTGGTGATATTGATACATTCTTGAGACATATCCTTGGTACTTAGTTTATGGATGTTATGGTTCATTGTTAGAGGCACATCTTTGTGATGATTGGCACATGTGTGAGGAACATACTTAGTATATGATGTTGGTTGTTATGGTGCATACTTGAGGCGTGTTTTTGAGATATTGAAACATCTTGGATACTTGGAAAATGGTATGGTACAAGTTCTCGTACATGTTTGATTAACATGGTATAGTACATGGTTTATGTACATTGTATGGTACATGTTCTGGTACATGGTTGATACATGATATGGTATAGTATGATGTGACCGAGTGATAGTGATAGGTAGATGTGATAGAGTGACATTGACATGTTGGTTGATGTATTAGTGACAATGACAGTGACAGGTTGATTAGTGGTAGTGCCAGTTTGAGTCTACACTTATAGTTTAGGGTAGAAGGATGAGGCAAGGAAAGGGGGTTGTAGACTCCTTCCGATGGTGCTGGAGAACTCAAGGAGTGGAAGCTTCCTTCAGTTTGGAGCCTATAAACTAGGGGGTTGGAGCTTCCTTCCATTTGTAGTTGGAGAACTAAGTGAGTTGTATCTTCCTTCAGGTTGGAGCCTGCAAGCAGGGGGTAGGAGCCTGCAAGCAGGGGGTAGGAGCCTTCTTTCAGTTGGTGCTGGAGAATTTGTAAGTTGGTTCTTCCTATGAATGTAATCTTTGACATATAAGAAAACATTCCATGGTTTTATCCCATTTGGGTTTCCACATAAATTTTGGTGTATTATGTATCTGTGGTTATTTGTTATGTACTGCTGATTTACACTACTCATGATATATTGATAGTATGCTACTAATAAAGTTAAATATTACATGTTCTGATTAAAAGTGGTAAAAGATTGCATAATATTGATTCACCCCCCTCTCAATATTCCAAAAATTGGTATTAGAGTGAGGTTCTTCATAAAACAATCTAATCACTAGAAGGAAGATAATGGAGTACACTAAGATTGGAGTACCATAGTTTGATGGACATAACTATGCATTTTGGAGTAGAAGGATGAAAAGATATATACAAACATGGGGATTTGATGTTTGGAAATAAATAGTATATGGATGTACAACACCTACCACTCCTTCGACATATAGAGATGGAAATAAACTCAATGAAAGCAATTCGAAGGCCATAATTACAATTTTGAATGACCTAGATCACTTAGTATATGTGAAGGTTATGCATTGTGATTCTGAAAATAATATTTGGGACAAACTTCAAAATATTTATGAAGGAGATGCTAAAGTAAATGGAGCTAAGATTCAAACCTAGAGAGGCAAGTTTGAAAAATTGAAGATGAACGAAGATAAAGATATTGCAGCTCACTTTCTACGAGTTGATGAAATATTAAATGCCATTAAAGGATTGGGAGAAGAAATTAAAGAATTAGTAATTGTTCAAAAGATACTAAGATCTCTTCCAATGAGATTTGATCCCAAAATTTCATCCCTATAAGAAAGAGAAGATCTTTCCATGTTAAGCATGGATGAGCTATATGAGATACTTATAGCCTATGAAATGAGGATAGAGCATGATAATCCACCCAGGAAGGAAGCAACATTCAAGAAATCCAAAAATATAAAGAAGAATAAATATGAGACAAATTCAAAACCAATTTGCAATTGTAGTGATGATTCAAATGAATATGAATAAATAGACAACTTCGCAAGGAATATGAAGAGAGGAACCGACAAGTACAAATGTATTCTTTCATTAATATGTTTTAATTTTGGTAAAATTGGTCATTTTTCTTCTAAATGTCCATATGCTAAAAATTAAGATAGTGATGAAGATCTCCCAATAAATAAAATAAATATAAAAATGGATACAAGATAAGAAACAAAATGAAATTCTTTAAGAAGAGTCTCTACTCAAAGGAGGAAAATTCTTCATCGGATAAAGATGATGATAGCGACCGTGACTCAAAAAATGTACTCTTTATGAATTTTTAAAATTATAAAGAGGATTATGAAGAATAATGTGAGGTAGATCTTGAAGAAAAACTAATTAGCACCTTAAGAGAACTAAAGAAAGAAAAGAAGAAAAAAAATCACTCTAGGGAGAATTACTCAAGTCGAAAGAAAGTTATCAAAATCCTAACTCTAAAGAAGATTAGCAAACAATTTTCAATCTAAAAGTCCAAGTTGAAGAATCAAAAAGGATTGAAGAAATACTCAGAAGCCAACTAGAAGAAAAATAAAATGAGAAGGATATCTTAGAAACATAAATCGTTTCTCTAAGGAAGGAAATTTAAAAAATAGATATGCAACAGAACAACACAAAAATACTAGATGAAATCATCAGCGCTTAAAGGCCATATCATGACAAGCATGGAATGGGATACAACCAAACACATACAGAGAAGGTTTCAAGCTCTATGACCACATAAGCGGAATTAGAACACAATACTTATGTAGAATTCACTAGAGGATTCACCAAGAATTAAGAATGCAAGCATCTACATGAGAATGATCGGGAAGAAAATTACAAAATGATAGTAGCATATAGAATACCCAGGTTTCATAATAAAAATCCATCCATGGAAATAAATCAAGAAGAAAACTATAGAGGAACAACACCATTCAAAATATCTCCCAGGTATCAAAATATCTTTCTTGGTTCATGTTATTCTTGTAACAATTTTGGACAGAAAGCTATAAACTGCAAAGCTTATGCTAATAACAAAAGAAACCATGAAGGCCACTCTAGAATTAATCATCTTAGAAAGCCTCATGTAGCATATAATAGAAACTATAACAATTTTGGGTCACTATAAAATGAAGTGGAATGTTACAAATGCAACAATTTTGGACATATGGCCAAAGATTGCAGATTAACAATTTCTCCAAAGGTACCAAAGAAAGATTTCAACAATCATGCAAAAGGACCATCAATAATTTGGACAAGGAAGCATGATAATATAAATACTAAGGAATGTTCCCTTGCACTACAATCCCAAGGAAAAATAAGTGATTGGTATGTTGACAATGGTTGTTCAAAAGATATGATAGGTGACAAGAACAAATTTATAATGTTGAATAAAGAAAGAGATGGATCAACTTCATTTGGAAATGACAACTCGGCCAAAATTACAGGGAAAGGAATAGTCAAGATTGTAAGTAAGGATGCCAAGGAAAAATATGTCTTACTTGTTGAAACCATGAAACATAATCTACTAAGTGTGAGTCAAATGTGTGATCAAGGACATAGACTTATATTTGACTCAGAGAAGTGTGATATAAGAAAAGAAGGATCAGGCAAATTGGTGGCTATGGTAGTAAGAACTCCAAACAACATATACATTTTAAATGAGATTGGAAAATAAAGATGTTACTTGGGAAGGGAAAATGAAAGTTGAATTTTGTACAGAAGAATGGGACACATGAAATTTTACAATCTGGTCAAGATTAGTAGAAAGGAAGCAGTAAGAGAAATGCCTAAAATTTCAAAACTGACCAGTACTATGTGTAAGCATTGCCTACTAGGAAAGCAGACAAGAAAAAAATTCAGATCAAAGGAATACTCTACAACAAATCCATTGGAAATTGTGCACACTAATCTATTTTGATAAATGAGAACAAAAGGACTAAATGGTGAACAATAATTCATGCTACTTATTTGTAACGAACCTCTCGTTTCGTCATGACAACAAACCTCTCATAACAAGTGCAATTTTTTTTTATGTGTGTGCGTGTGTACAAGGGTAAAAGACAATATACTCAACGTCGCAACACAATGCGTACCTAATGCAAGCAACTCACGTGACAACAACATAACGACCAAAGAAGAACATTAGTAACTGGAAGCATTGGACGAAAATCAACTGACAAATAAGAATGACTACTCGCCTGTCCTACCCTGCAATGGTTAGGACCTCCAGGACACATAAGCAACACTCAAGCCCGGGTTCTCATTGATTTTGACCATTTAAGGTCTCAGGGCTGGCGACTTTTCTGAGGAACAAGGAGGCATCTACATCTCACCTGACACAAGTAGACCCAACTAAAAATGCTAAGTCAACAAAGAGTGTAAATGAGGAAAAAGTCATCTCGTAAGGATTCATAAAGAGTGGTATACATTATAATCTCATGCATCTTAACTATATAACTTGTTTTTAAGGAAATCTCCTAGGGGTATGTGAAGAGAAGCTATAGTTATAAGTTCATTATGAGAACCCATAAAAACTCCATCTTCTTAAGCAATACATGAACTTTAACAACACTTACATTAAGCATCCTTTATGTGAAACTAATGAAATCATTCCTAATAGCAATAAAGATAAGTCACATGTTGAAATAGATATAAGAGGTATGTACATTAATAATAGATATATATAAAGTGTTATCAACTTTACATGGTAATAGTCTATTACTAAGGTCACCATTCTCCTTGAAAATTCAATAATACCCTTAAGAGATAGTTGTTGGTAGTATTCAATTTGTGTGATCCTCAATAATTAAATCACTTGATTCTTCTATAACTTCTTCACTTTTAAATTAAGTAATTAATCTCAATCCTAGGAGGCCTTTAATCATTAATTGAAACATTACTAAATAAAATAGCATGTTGTTTCCCTTTTTTTAACACTAACTAGATTAAGGCAATTGTCGTTTAAGAAATGTTAATTGAACTAAGGTAGATTTCTTTTATGAAAATAAGTAGATTGTTATTTTTAACTACTAACAAAAAGGTAGTTGTTGTGTTCAACCAAATAAAGTGGATGGTTGTTGCTGTTATTGCTGATGTTAAATAGTCTCATCCTATCAACAATTTCTGAATCAACCCATATCTCCTTCTCCTGGCCATTTATAATTAAATGAAGCATTAACTAAGATAAGGTAGAGGCTACTAAATGGTAATTAATGAAACAATAACATGACATTTAATAATGTGGCAAATACTAACAAATATCCTATCCATCCGGCAAGCCTCACGACTATTAGTCAGTAACCTGCAAAACTGTTTAATCTCAAGTACAATCAACACAACTTCATTAATCCATTTAACCAATAAACATAACAGTGGTCCCAAATCATTATTGCGCTAATATTCAACCTCAGTAACGATATCAGTTTGTAGTGCACCATCTATAGTATGAGAAACATCAATGTGAACACACTGTATATTAAGCCTGCTGTCAGATAAAAGTCTATTTATGAGAATAGATAATAGGGATATTAAGGCTAAGGGTGTCAATTGGTATCGCTGTCTAAAATGCCTATCGCTGCTAAAGTTAGGGAAATGCATGAAGGGACCCATGTACCCTGTATTAGATACTAAAATGAGCGGCTTGAGCATTCATTAATACGGATCAAGAGGTTTTATCAACCCATCTGCTGTCATCTACTAAGCTGGATTTCCCATTCAAGGATTGTTGGGATGACATTGAGTTCACTGTGATTCCATCATTAAAATTTTCTGAGTGTGCCATTCCAATAAAAATTTTAGAAGCGTTTACCGGTGGTGATTATATCGATCAGGTGTCACTATGCACCTGGTTACAGGACACACATCCTTTAACGGATTTATGAGGTGAGGGGTCCAACCGGAACCGTCAAGGATCTAGTTCTACAGAGCCCAACGCAATTAATAAGTTTTCTAAAACCACAGTAACCAATCCAGTCTTACCGTTGTTTTAAGGATGCGCTAACATGAATTTATGAGCAATACTCTCACTGGAAACTTCATTAATACAGTAAGAATTTATCCTATTTAATTCACGCCGTAAAAACAAAGTTCTGAGTTTACCTGAGCTAATCATCCAGTTCACTACGATTTCAACTTAAGAATTTGATGAATTTAAATAATAGAATGGCTCTGGGTTTAATCCAGAAAATTGTGACAGGAAGGAAAAAAAAACATAGTCAGGGTAGTCAACTCGGTTTGGGAGCGAAGTAACCAATGGTAAATCTCAACCAATGAAAATTCAAAAGGATACAGAGTACGGGAAAGGCACGGATGCCACTATTCATTTTCAACTTACAATAGCTCCACCTATTAAATAATACAGATCGAAGAATGAGATTCACAGGCCAAGAGTAAAATAATCACATTTTAATTCACTAGGAATGGTAACAACGCAAACTTAAACTGCTAGAAAACATCAATACAGAGCTAAATTATCCCTTCATACATGAGAAGCAGTAAAAAATGTAAAAAAAATGAAGAGCATGGTGAGCGCAGCGCAATGGTCCAAGAAAGTTCATTGAAATGACAACCGAGGTTTTATTAGCCCCCGCGTGGAGAAAATATAGCCATGTAAAAATGCACAGTGAAAGGAAGGGCTATGCCCATTACTCAATTTCAAGGTTAATAAAACACATCAAGGCATGTGATGTCACTGTCAGGGACAACAATAGGGGTAGACGGATGAGTTCGTACTTTGCTTCACCATCCTCGCACAAAAAAGAAGGGTGTTGAGATCCATAGGTCTTTTAATGCTAAGGCAACGACTGTAGATCAAGCTCCTGGCCGACTGCTCAGGCGAGGACTGGCATGCTAGGAACGAAGGAAACAATTGCAAGGGTCACAATCAAACACCACAGGGTGGTCATGACATGCGGGAAGACAAAGGTCATAGAAATCAATCAACCAATCATTCAACCAGGCTAAAAATATCAGTCATAAAACTAGACAAGCCATTTACCTACCCAATACACCTGCAGATCTAAAACATACATTCTACAACATTCTATCATTCAACCAAAAAAATGTACCATTGCCTATTCACCTGCTCCGAGTGACGTCCGCGCGCTTCGTGCAACTCCCGCTCGCCGACCGTCGAGACTACACCGGTACCTCCCAGCCAACGCTAGGGGTACTCTTCTTCCCCCTTAGCCCCCCGAGCTACAAAGGGGACACACACACTATCCAGAGGTCTCGTCTAGCTCCCAAATTGCCTCACAAGGCCAAGCTACCACTCCTCTCCAAGCTAGGTAACCCAACTCCCCACAAGTGAATAAGTCAAGTCACTATTTCTGCAGCATAACGTTACTCAAATAGATGATCCCCTTCTTCCTTCTCCTCCCTTTCTTTTAAGCGGTATGTACAATCATGCCAGATATATATAGAGTGTTATCAACTTTACATGGTAATAGTCTATTACTAAGGTCACCATTCTCCTTGAAACTTCAATAATACCCTTAAGAGATAGTTGTTGGTAGTATTCAGTTCGTGTGATCCTCAATAATTAAATCACTTGATTCTTCTATAACTTCTTCACTTGTAAATTAAGTAATTAATCTCAATCCTAGGAGGCCTTTAATCATTAATTGAAACATTACTAAATAAAATAGCATGTTTTTTCCCTTTTTTTAACGCTAACTAGATTAAGGCAATTGTCGTTTAAGAAATGTTAACTGAACTAAGGTAGATTGCTTTTATGAAAATAAGTAGATTGTTATTTTTAACTACTAACAAAAAGGTAGTTGTTGTGTTCAACCAAATAAAGTGGATGGCTGTTGCTGTTATTACTAATGTTAAATAGTCTCATCCTATCAACAATTTCTGAGTCAACCCATATCTCCATCTCCTGGCCATTTATAATTAAATGAAGCATTAACTAAGATAAGGTAGAGACTACTAAATGGTAATTAATGAAACAATAACATGACATTTAATAATGTGGCAAATACTAACAAATATCCTATCCATCCAGCAAGCCTCACGACTATTAGTCAGTAACTTGCGAAACTGTTTAATCTCAAGTACAATCAACACAACTTCATTAATCCATTTAACCAATAAACATAACAGTGGTCCCAAATCATTATTGTGCTAATATTCAACCTCAGTAATGATATCAGTTTGTAGTGCACCATCTACAGTATGAGCAACATCAATGTGAACACGCTGTATATTAAGCCTGCTGTCAGATAAAAGTCTATTTATGAGAATAGATAATAGGGATCTTAAGGCTACGGGTGTCAATTGGTATCACTGTCTAAAATGCCTATCGCTAGTAGAGTTAGGGAAATGTATGAAGGGACCCATGTACCCTGTATTAGATACTAAAATGAGCATCTTGAGCATTCATTAATACGGATCAAGAGGTTTTATCAACCCATCCGTTGTCATCTACTAAGCTGGATTTCCCATTCAAGGATTGTTGGGATGACATTGAGTTCACTGTGTGCCATTCCAATAAAAATTTTAGAAGCATTTACCAGTGGTGATTGTATCGATCAGGTGTCACTATGCGCCTGGTTACAGGACACACATCCTTTAATGGATTTATGAGGTGAGGGGTCCAACCGAAACCGTGAAGGATCTAGTTCTACAGAGCCCAACGCAATTAATAAGTTTTCTAAAAACACAGTAACCAATCCAATCTTACCGTTGTTTTAAGGATGCGCTAACATGAATTTATGAGCAATATTCCCACTGGAAACTTCATTAATACAGTAAGAATTTATCCTATTTAACTCACGTCGTAAAAACAAAGTTTTGAGTTTACCTAAGCTAATCATCCACTTCACTGCGATTTCAGCTTAAGAATTTGATGAATTTAAATAATAGAATGGCTCTGGGTTTAATCCAGAAAATTGTGACAGCAAGGAAAAAAAAACATAGTCAGGGTAGTCAACTCGGTCTGGGAGCGAAGTAACCAATGGTAACTCTCAACCAATGAAAATTCAAAAGGATACAAAGTACAGGAAAGGCACGGCTGCCACTATTCATTTTCAACTCACAATAGTTCCACCTATTAAATAATACAGATTGAAGAACAAGATTCGCAGGCCAGGAGTAAAATAATCACATTTTAATTCGCCAGGAATGGTAACAACGCAAACTTAAACTGCTAGAAAACATCAATACAGAGCTAAATTATCCCTTCATACATGAGAAGCAGTAAAAAAAATGAAGAGCATGGTGAGTGCAGCGCAATGGTCCAAGGAAGGTCATTGAAATGACAACCGAGGTTTTATTATCCCTCGCGTGGAGAAAATCTAGCCATGTAAAAATGCACAGTGAAAGGAAGGGCTATGCCCATTACTCAATTTCAAGGTTAATAAAACACATCAAGGCATGTGATGTCACTGTCAGGGGAAACAATAGGGGTAGACAGATGAGTTCTTCCTTTGCTTCACCATCCTCGCACAAAAAAGAAGGGTGTTAAGATCCATAGGTCTTTTAATGCTAAGGCAACGACTGTAGATCAAGCTCCTGGACGACTTCTCAGGCAAGGACTGGCATGCTAGGATCGAAGGAAACAATCGCAAGGGTCACAATCAAACACCATAGGGAAGTCATGACATGTGGGAAGACGAAGGTCATAGAAATCAATCAACCAATCATTCAGCCAGGCTAAAAATCTCAGTCATAAAACTAGACAAGCCATTTACCTACCCAATACACCTGCAGATCTAAAACATACATTCTATAACATTCTATCATTCAACCAAAAAAATGTACGGTTTCCTATTCGCCTGCTCCGAGTGACGTCCGCGCGCTTCGCGCAACTCCCGCTTGCCGATCGTCGAGACTACACCGGTACCTCCCAGCCAACGCTAGGGGTACTCTTCTTCCCCCTTAGCCCACCGAGCCGCAAAGGGGTCACACACACTATCCAGAGGTCTCGTCTAGCTCCCAAATTGCCTCGCAAGGCCAAGCTACCACTCCTCTCCAAGCTAGGTATCTGTTGGCAGCCAATTCAATTTTTTCAATTGCCCTAAAAGCTGCCTACACCTATGTCTCTTGAATTTCAAATTTCTATCGCATTTTGCAAACAGAAGACATTTTTATTTCATGCGACATATGCAAATTGGTTTCGATTTAGTTTTCACGACTGAAAGCGTGAAAACTCCTCCATCGTTATTTGGACTGTCATCATCTTCTCATTGATATTACGAAAAGCACTTACCTTTGGTTTGCTATTAAGTGGCTAGAGTGGTTTTCTTTCAAACTATGTCCATTTATATACTCTTACTTTGATTGCGCATTTTGATTAATAAGACTTTGAGCATATTAAGTTATGGGTTATATTTGATTTCATAAGGGTCATGTTTGATCTAGTTTTATGTGATGCGATCCTTATTTTCATAAACCTTTGACTTGTCGATTTTATAAAATCATTTGTCATAATGTTTTATAAAACTTTGATTATATATTATGCTATGAGTGCATAATCAATATATGAGTTTCGATTTCATGTTGAATGGCAAAGGTTTGGAGTTATGAAATCGCGCTCAGGTAAACTTTTCCTCTGAACTTATGCGATGGCACGATTGGATAAACATTTGACTTTGGATTTTGATTTTATGATTTGGATCATTACTTGGCGTATGTTTGTTTTATGGGTTTTGGTGTATTGTTTGTAAGTTATGCAATGGCACATTGATATAATATATGGTATGGCAAGTTAATACAAGTATCCACCGCCCAAATTGTCGGGTTTGCCGATTCATATGGTTTAAACGATATTATGGTGGATGGAACAACACTGTATTGTGCCATTATTATCCTACATGGCGGTGGTAATCCCACCACCTTCGTACGCATACAATTAATCCATTCCCCTTTGAGCGCAGCAGCTGTTAGCCGTAACGATTTTTGACTCTGTGTATTGTATTTTTCAATTCAAACCCTACTATGCACACAAGCCATGGCTCCAGTTGTAAGGGCCGAGCCCAACGGTTTCCAAGCATTGCTCATGTTCGATGGCGCTTATAGCGACCTGGAGAAGCTCGGATGGCTCCCGTTCATAAGAAAATACGATGGTTATAACCCTAGCGTGGCTCGACAATTTGCGTTAACCTTCGATGGCTGTCGAGCCAAGGTTGGGGATGTGTAACTGGAAATTAATGAACAATTTCTTAGCTCGGCAACCAGTCTGCCTGCTACGGGACAGAAGTGGTCGAAAAATTGCAAGGTGGAAGATGTCCCGTGGACATTGCTCTTCCAATCTCGAATGGTGAACTCCTGCGACAAAGGATTGCCTACAAATATGTTAAAACAATGCTGGCATGACCTGCTAATGATAACCAAGCAATTCATAACATGCGAGGGCAGGTACGGGTTTGTTTTCTTGTATCACCTTCGTCTATTGATGGTTTTTATAGGCTACGAGTTTAATATGCCTAACTACCTGCATAGGAGTCTGTTTAAGATGGCTAAAAGGTACAAACATAACCAGGCCGATACCAGCCTCTTCCATTATGGGTTAATTAAAATGATTATGGTTTATGAGTTGGGGTTACGTCGTGACTGTTGGGGTGATTTTCTCAGTCGTAATAACTTTGAGGACTCAAGCCCACCATAGGTTGATAAACCTGTGGTGAGTGAAAGCAAGCCTACCCCCCCTGTGCCTTACAACGTTTTGCTACCCAAACCTCTACCCGGCTCACCTATGAACTTGCCCATGTTTGTGACCAAACAGGTCAAAATTGCTAAACCCGCAGCCAAAAAGCCTAAAGCTAAACCGAATGCAAATTCTAAAGGCAAGAAAAATGCCCGGTTAATCTCTCGCATGGCAAGAAATAAACCCAAAATTCCTGTTAATCCTGAGCCTATCATGGTCAGCGAAGATTCCGACTCGGAGATTGAACGTTTCCTCGCAAACGATTATCCCTACTCATAAGGTCTGTGTGACAAACCCTCGTACGACTTTGTCAAAAACCTACCACCTTGTTTGCGGGATGATCCCAATTTTCCAGGCATTGAAATGCCTCGTGGAACCCTCGATGACTCGACGAAACCCTCTCCTACTCAACCAGCTGTTCCACCATGCAATCAATGTGGATTATGGTTGGAAAGATACTACCTAGATGTGCTGATATTGCAATCCATAATTCATGCTCTGGAGGATCAAGTGGCAAAACTCACCAGTCATAATGCGAAGCTGCAACCCACTGACAAGAAACAACGAACAACAGGTTCAATTCTGTTTAAAAATGTTGAGTCAGCTACAACAATCGTCAATTCGAAACTAGCATAGCTAGAGCAACCTCGCTGGTATGACTTTCACCCATTTATATGACATATTCATAAACTCTGTGTACATCTTTGACCTGCTCTGTCACACAAGCATGCACTATTGTATATAATTTTGTTTTGATAAATCAATTTTCGTTATCGTTAAAGTTTTAATTGGATTTGGTTTTGATTCGATGAATGACGATATGGTTTTTTGATTGTTTGATTTGGTTTCAATTGAATGCTCTGTTGCTAATTAAATTCACTGTATCTATTATAGACACAAACTGTTTCACATCTAAATTTTGGAACACGATCTATGTTGTGATCCGAATTGCTTATGATACACATGATATGTAACAATGGTTATCTTTTACGGTTTTATTTGAATATAACTTTGACCATCTTGGATACGGTTTGGATTATGTTTAAAAAAAGGGTTTTGTTTTACCTTTACCCAAATCGTGAAGTAACACAAATTGTAACAGTCATGCAAGTCCTGGCCAGTCAATTCGTTGTGGCCAGTCGGCCTTGTTTTCTTTTGAATTGGAATGACAATGGATATTCAGTTACGAATGGATTTGTAAAATGGAAATAATCATGCCCAGGATGATGAGTTGTTCTATATTTGACTCAAACCCGATTTTATTTGATTGCTGCCCAACTTATGGTTATCACTGTTGTTGTTGGATCTTGATTATGTAACACCTAGCAATCAAAATCTATGTCGATTTTTGGTCAATATTGTTACGCATGTTTCGTTTTCAATATATCGTAACAGCCTTTCCATATTGGTATTTGATTACAACAGAATGAATCTTATGCATAATCTCTACAGCTTGCCTGTCTTTACTATTGATTGAAACGACATGAACTTTATGTATATTGTTACAGCTGTAACAAATCTATTTTGTGTTCAATGGTATCGATTATAATTATGTTGTGGCATATCATATCTTATATGATTAAGATTCTGTTCGATTATGGTTTTATCGATTACGATTTCATCGTATCTCATATGACTTGATTCACTGCTTAATTTCGTTTGATACGAAACATGCCTGTCAAGGTTTGACCATGTTTTATGGTAACTGAAAACAGAGTATTCTTTACTCTGTTGCATTCATTTTTGATATTGTTTAATTTGAATGATAATTTCAATTGAATCATTAGTAATTCGTTTTTAATGATTATTAAAAGATGATTGGATTTGATTTCATTTGATTGCTATCTGGTCATGTATGCTATTTTTGACTAGCTACAGAATCAGATGATTCTGTAGCTAAGTCTGTGAAATCAATTTTTTATTATTTCCTTAATGAAATATCTTTCTAATTTGATATTTGTGTTCTATTGCAAGTAAATTTGAATTGGCAGTAGATATGATGAGCAGTTAGGGGATGTTTTACAGATTTCACTTGCATTTTATTTGCTAAGTTTAGTTGATTTTGGGATATCTCCCAGATTATGTAAAACAATTTGATATTATCCACAAGGAAGTTTTACCTTGTGAAGAGACCTATATATACTTATGATTTTTTGTAATCATGATCATCTTCATTCATGGGAGAACAAGGATATGGAGTTATAATACAGACTGAAGCAGAATTTGGTGTTTTTTCATAGCTTTAGCTTCTCAATATATCAATATTTTGTTTTATGTTGTGTATATCAGTTTGTTTATGGTTTATGACTACTTTAGCTATCTAAATCATGTGTAAATGATATAATTTTGGTCACTGTTATCCATATCTTGTTTCTTCCAAATAGATAAAAGACATAACAATTGTTAATTCATTTTGTGAATGATAGTTTTATCTTCTTCATAAATTGAATTGTTATATATAAGTTTTCTGCATAACAGGTTTCCCTTATTGCAGGAATTTATAATCATAAGATTGTTATGATTTTCTTTTATGTCTTGTTTGTCCTGTAAAACACTTCAAGGAGCAGCATAGTTGATCGTTTACAAGAAGCTTATGGACTAAACGGTGCGAGTTTCCCTCCTCCAACCAGCTTAAGAAGTTATCATACACAGGGCAGACTTGGAGCGTTTCCAGGTCAATTAGTCTTCTGCTTACTGTTTTCATTAAGTAGTTTAATTTAGATATAAGTCTAGATAGATTTATATTAGATCGTTTAATTTCAGTAGTTTTTATTTCTTTTTCATAAAATATAAAAATCAAAAAAGAGATTCTTGGCTGTCTTAGGGCAGAAAATACATGAGTTTTGCAGGTTTCAATTAAATCTGTAGGTTGTTCATAGTGTACATTTGTGAATAAGAAATATTACAACTGATAATTAGATAGCTGATTTGAATCATTATAATAGTAGTTAGTCGATTGTATATAATAGTTAGAATAGTTAGATTTAGATTTAATTCAATTTAGTAATTTGTTTTAGTTAGATTAGTATATTAGTTAGTTAGTTTAGTTTGTTTTATTAGTTGTAATTAGTTTAGTTTCTTTTAATTAGTTTTAGATAGTTTAATTTGTTTATTAGTTTAATTAGATTAGTTAATTCAGATCAGTTTTTTCTCTTTGCTTTTCTTAGGAGACCTTAGAGCGGCCAACGGAGCCGTTAAACTCGTCAGGGTGGTTCATTCCAAACGGCTTGGGTTATTTAGACAACCCCGGACCGGTTCCACTCTCTCAATTGACGGACGGACAGTTTCGCCCGTCAACAGTATCCCAACTCCCCACAAGTGAATAAGTCAAGTCACTATTTCTGCAGCGTAACGTTACGCAAATAGATGATCCCCTTCTTCCTTCTCCTCCCTTTCTTTTAAGAGGTATGTACATTAATGCCAGATATATATAAAGTGTTATCAACTTTACATGGTAATAGTCTATTACTAAGGTCACCATTCTCCTTGAAACTTCAATAATACCCTTAAGAGATAGTTGTTGTTGGTATTCAATTCATGTGATCCTCAATAATTAAATCACTTGATTCTTTTACAACTTCTTCACTTTTAAATTAAGTAATTAATCTCAATCCTAGGAGGCCTTTAATCATTAATTGAAACATTACTAAATAAAATAGCATGTTGTTTCCCTTTTTTTAACACTAACTAGATTAAGGCAATTGTTGTTTAAGAAATGTTAACTGAACTAAGGTAGATTGCTTTTATGAAAATAAGTAGATTGTTATTTTTAACTACTAACAAAAAGGTAGTTGTTGTGTTCAACCAAATAAAGTGGATGGTTGTTTCTGTTATTGCTAATGTTAAATAGTCTCATCCTATCAACAATTTCTGAGTCAACCCATATCTCCATCTCCTGGCCATTTATAATTAAATTAAGCATTAACTAAGATAAGGTAGAGCCTACTCAATGGTAATTAATGAAACAATAACATGACATTTAATAATGTGGAAAATACTAACAAATATCCTACCCATCCAGCAAGCCTCACGACTATTAGTCAGTAACTTGCGAAATTGTTTAATCTCAAGTACAATCAACACAACTTCATTAATCCATTTAACCAATAAACATAACAGTGGTCCCAAATCATTATTGTGCTAATATTCAACCTCGGTAACGATATCAGTTTGTAGTGCACCATCTACAGTATGAGCAACATCAATGTGAACACGCTGTATATTAATCTTGTTATCACTCCAAGAAACTCTCCTAGGCTGTAAGTCGGAGATTCCTGGTAACTAACTCCTTTTGGGAAATGTTTTCTTAATAATTGATGTGGTTTTTGGATCAAGATGAATATCTAGGGACTGGACTGTGTTTTCAAGACTGTCTAGAAATATAAAATCTCACAAGGCCTTCTAGTAATGCAGTCAGACAAGGTTTGATTAAAAGGTAGAGAAGATAGCTATTGAACCAGACTATACTCATATAAAACAAGAACAATGGGTTTAATAACTAAGGAAATAACTTATGATTATCAACTTAATCAATCAAATAGTGAGATGAGAGTCACATGCAGATTGAATGAGCATCAATAAAGAACCTTCACTCATAAGATATCAGAGAACAGGAAAGAAGAATCTGACAACACAACTGAAGGAAGCTTGTAATTTTTCATATAATAAGAATAGGTCTTTCTTACAGTAGCAGCATGTAGAACCCAAAATCGAACCCTTGGTTCATCTTCTATCCTAAGATTTATAGCATTACAAAGTAGTTCTAAGATCCTGAAAACAAGGATCAAATATACTAAACATAGTAACTGAAAATTCTGTTGCAAAAAAAGTGGGATGCTTCCTCAAAATGAGGCCAATCCCATATTTGTCTCTATTGATTGTTGGTGAAGTGTAGAACAACCTCCCAAGGCTAAATGATAATTCTCAAATGGAAACCAAGTCGATTTTGCTGATGTGGCAAGGTATCTTTCTTTTCTGTTCAAAAGAAAGTGTCCATAGACCTTTGAAGTACCTCTTTTCTCCATGCTTTATCAAAAATAACTGCTGGAATGGACTTGATAATTCATCAGTCATTCATTCGAAAAGGTCTTGAATCTTTTCATCTCAAAAATCCTTGATCTGTGTAAAAACTCATCCAATTCTAGACACACAGGCTTTCGGTGGTTACCTGGGACAATCTCTGGGTGAATTATCCACCGAAAGCTCATGTTTCGGTGGTTAATGAGCACATTGAAGGCTCACCTAAACCACCAAAAGTTTCACTTTGAAGAACTTTCAAAATTGAAAAAATGTTTATCCTTGCTCCTCTTTTGACTACTCAAGCTTTCTTAGATGTTGCAGTCCTGGTTCGTGCAGACCTACAAACTTTTGCTGACTGTGTAGGGGGTTCTGTTACATCCATTATAGTTGTGGCTAAATTAGCCAAAGTGTCCAAACCAGTTTGTTTTTCTTCAGGTGGTTCAAACTCCTTTAGATTGAGCTTCAAAATCCTGAGTTGCCTGTATAATTTCATATTTTCTCTGATCAACTCTCTGTTTCTATATTTGATTTTATCATGTTTTTCCTTAAGAGTCTGATTCTCTTTGAACAGTTCAGCATTTCTCTCAGTGAGGTTTGTGTTTGCTTTTTTGATTACCCTCTCCAGGACTTCCATCTCATAAATCTCTCGCAGGAGCTTATTGATCTTCTTTGTCTTACCTTTCTTAGGCCTACTTGAGGAGGCTTCTGCTTCTGGTTGCCTGTGAGTCTCTGTAGGATTTGATGGAGGTAAATTTATCTTCAATTTTGCATCCTGTTTGATCTGCAAGTTGTCCTGTGTTTTTGCCATCCCCTGTTCTGAATCAGAGTCACTATAAGGTAGATTGAGGAGTTTTTTTCCTATGACAGGGCTTTTATCTTCAAACTGTAATTTCCTCTTGATTCCTCCCTTCTTGTTGGGTGATGTCTTTATAGAATCTATGGGCATTGAGATTCCTTTCCTCCTCCTGTGACTACTCTTGGGAGTAGGATCTTTTCTACCTCTGGTTTTATTGGCTTCTGGAGGTCTTTCTGTTTGAAACTCATTCCAAAACAAAAAGAAACCCCACTCTATTTGTTTCCTCTACAGAGCTTCTCTCACAAGAAGGGTAATCAGTCCCTGATGTGATAATCTTCTTGCAACTTTAGCAGGCTGGGATTTTACCTGTCTTGCCATCTTAGTCAGGGTTTTATGAAAGAAATAAGGCATGTTTATGTGTTCTCTGGCAGTGAAATGGTTCAGCAGTTTAAAATGGTAATACATTACCCTGTTGTAGCGCCCCTCACAGGTGATATACACCAAAATCGCCCTCAGCAGGAACTGCCACTTTGATTCCAGATAGGACATGGGAATGTCCTTCTTCTAGGTCAAAGCTTTATGCACTGGTAACAAATACGACCTGAACTCGACATTTGAAGGTGAGGATATTTTAAACCAACATTCTCCTGTTTTGGATAACCTTGTGTATTCGGCAATAGCTGCTTCATCTATAATAATCTCCTCCCTACCTATTTTAACATTCCTTTCATCGTAGGAGAGGGCAAATGCTTCGGCCACTTGTTGGTGGAAGGTTGTCAATTTTTCACAGTATGTGAAAACTCCAGCCTGTTTAAAACACTCCGCGACCTCTGGATGAGCTTCAAAATACCACATGCCATCTACTTCGGATCTCAAAGCAGGACTTGCTTTTGACATGACTCGATGTCGACTGTATCTAAAACTGTGGGAATCAAAATGTTTGGGAGGCAATGTCTCTGGGAACTAGGAATAAAGTCGATACCTCTTATGAAAAACCAGTGAAATCGGGTGACAAAAGCATAAGATTAAAGAATTCACCAAAACTCTGATCCATTTTCGGACGACACTTTAGCTGAGAAATGCCGAAACTTTAGATTTTCGGGGGCACTTGAATTTCTGAACTTTGAAAAAAGAACAGTTTCTGATCTTACCTGCTTACCAGACCAGGTCTCCTTGACTCAGGATTCTTGCTGAACTCGGAGACACTTCGACAATCGGCAGAGAACGTGGAATCCAGAATTTTGAAAATATGATTTGTTGATAAAATCGCGATTTGGTGGTTGTCTTCAATGATCTTCGGGATTCATTATAACACATCGAGTTTTCAGATGAAGGAATGACCTGGTAATGATGATTGGCATACTTACAATTGAAATGGAGGGAAGCTCCGTGCAATCATACCTGGCAATCACCGCTCTGCATGGATTTGAAATGATCAATGCAATGGATAAGACACAGATGTTTTGAACCTTTCGGATGGACGCCACGAATGTGCATCATCTCTCGCATGACGAGCTTTTGGCAGTTGCATTTCTCATCATTGCGCTGATGTTTAACATCTGGCTCGTGTGAAATCACGAGCTTTCGTTTTTCCCATTCAAACACTTTCGGTGGTTACTTGCCTTCAGCTTCGACCCATTATCTAACAAAAATGAAAACTTTCGGTGGTTAATGAGCACAGTGGAGGCTCGCCTAAACCACCGAAACCTGATATTTGGCCATTTTCTTAACCGAACCAAAATCAACATTTCTTTTGAGATTATTTTGGAAATACAGACACTCTAACCTATTTACAAAAATTTATAAATCAAATTTGGAACCCAACCTATCATCTAAAAAATAAAATAAAACCTACTGATTTATTTGAGGAGTTAACAAAGTCTGTTGTCAGATAAAAGTCTATTTATGAGAATAGATAATAGGGATCTTAAGGATAAGGGTGTCAATTGGTATCGTTGTCTAAAATGCCTGTCGCTGCTAGAGTTAGGGAAATGCATGAAGGGACCCATGTACCCTGTATTAGATACTAAAATGAGCGGCTTGAGCATTCATTAATACAGATCAAGAGGTTTTATCAACCCATCTGTTGTCATCTACTAAGCTGGATTTCCCATTCAAGGATTGTTGGGATGACATTGAGTTCACTATGATTCCATCATTAAAATTTTCTGAGTGTGCCAATCCAATAAAAAATTTAGAAGCGTTTACCGGTGGTGATTGTATCGATCAGGTGTCACTATGCGCCTGGTTACAGGACACACATCCTTTAACGGATTTATGAGGTGAGGGGTCCAACCGGAACCATCAAGGATCTAGTTCTACAGAGCCCAACGCAATTAATAAGTTTTCTAAAACCACAGTAACCAATCCAGTCTTACCGTTGTTTTAAGGATGCGCTAACATGAATTTATGAGCAATACTCCCACTGGAAACTTCATTAATACAGTAAGAATTTATCCTATTTAATTCACGCCGTAAAAACAAAGTTATGAGTTTACCTGAGCTAATCATCTAGTTCACTGCGATTTCAGCTTAAGAATTTGATGAATTTAAATAATAGAATGGCTCTGGGTTTAATCCAGAAAATTGTGACAGCAAGGAAAAAAAAACACAGTCAGGGTAGTCAACTCGGTCTGGGAGCGAAGTAACCAATGGTAACTCTCAACCAATGAAAGTTCAAAAGGATACAGAGTACGGGAAAGTCACGGCTGCAACTATTCATTTTCAACTCACAATAGTTCCACCTATTAAATAATACAGATTGAAGAACGAGATTCATAGGCCAGGAGTAAAATAATCACATTTTAATTCGCCAGGAATGGTAACAACGTAAACTTAAACTGCTAGAAAACATCAATACAGAGCTAAATTATCCCTTCATACATGAGAAGCAGTAAAAAATGTAAAAAAAAATGAAGAGCATGGTGAGCGCAGCGCAATGGTCCAAGGAAGGTAATTGAAATGACAACCGAGGTTTTATTAGCCCCCGCGTGGAGAAAATCTAGCTATGTAAAAATGCACAGTGAAAGGAAGGGCTATGCCCATTACTCAATTTCAAGGTTAATAAAACACATCAAGGCATGTGATGTCATTGTCAGGGACAAAAACAGGGGTAGACGGATGAGTTCGTTCTTTGCTTCACCATCCTCGCACAAAAAAGAAGGGTGTTGAGATCCATAGGTCTTTTAACGCTAAGGCAACGACTGTAGATCAAGCTCTTGGACAACTACTCAGGCGAGGACTGGCATGCTAGGAATGAAGGAAACAATCACAAGGGTCACAATCAAACACCACAGGGCATTCATGACATGCGGGAAGACGAAGGTCATAGAAATCAATCAACCAATCATTCAGCCAGGCTAAAAATCTCAGTCATAAAACTAGACAATCCATTTACCTACCCAATACACCTGTAGATCTAAAACATACATTCTACAACATTCTATCATTCAACCAAAAAAATGTACCGTTGCCTATTCGCCTGCTCCAAGTGACGTCCGTGTGCTTCGTGCAACTCCCGCTTGCCGACCGTCAAGACTACACCGGTACCTCCCAGCCAACGCTAGGGGTACTCTTCTTCCCCCTTGGCCCCCCGAGCCACAAAGGTGCCACACACACTATCCAGAGGACTCGTCTAGCTCCCAAATTGCCTCGCAAGGCCGAGCTACCACTCCTCTCCAAGCTAGGTATCCCAACTCCCCACAAGTGAATAAGTCAAGTCACTATTTCTGCAGCGTAACGTTACAAAAATAGATGATCCCCTTCTTCCTTCTCCTCCCTTTCTTTTAAGAGGTATGTACATTAATTCTAGATATATATAAAGTGTTATCAACTTTACATGGTAATAGTCTATTACTAAGGTCACCATTCTCGTTGAAACTTCAATAATACCCTTAAGAGATAGTTGTTGGTAGTATTCAATTCGTGTGATCCTCAATAATTAAATCACTTGATTCTTCTATAACTTCTTCACTTTTAAATTAAGTAATTAATCTCAATCCTAGGAGGCCTTTAATCATTAATTGAAACATTACTAAATAAAATAGCATGTTGTTTCCCTTTCTTTAATGCTAACTAGATTAAGGCAATTGTCGTTTAATAAATGTTAACTGAACTAAGGTAGATTGCTTTTATGAAAATAAGTAGATTGTTATTTTTAACTACTAACAAAAAGGTAGTTGTTGTGTTCAACCAAATAAAGTCGATGGTTGTTGCTGTTATTGCTAATGTTAAGTAGTCTCATCCTATCAACAATTTCTTAGTGAACCCATATCTCCATCTCCTGGCCATTTATAATTAAATGAAGCATTAACTAAAATAAGGTAGAGGCTACTAAATGGTAATTAATGAAACAATAACATGACATTTAATAATGTGGAAAATACTAACAAATATCCTATCCATCCGGGAAGCCTCACGACTATTAGTCAGTAACTTGTGAAACTGTTTAATCTCAAGTACAATCAACACAACTTCATTAATCCATTTAACCAGTAAACATAACAGTGGTCCCAAATTATTATTGCGCTAATATTCAACCTCATTAATGATATCAGTTTGTAGTGCTCCATCTACAGTATGATAAACATCAGTGTGAACACGCTATATATTAAGCCTGCTGTCAGATAAAAGTCTATTTATGAGAATAGATAATAGGGATCTTAAGGCTAAGGGTGTCAATTGGTAGCGCTGTCTAAAATGCCTATCGCTACTAGAGTTAGGGAAATGCATGAAGGGACCCATGTACCCTGTATTAGATACTAAAATGAGCGGCTTGAGCATTCATTAATACAGATCAAGAGGTTTTATCAACCCATCTGCTGTCATCTACTAAGCTGGATTTCCCATTCAAGGATTGTTGGGATGACATTGAGTTCACTGTGATTCCATCATTAAATGTTTTTGAGTGTGCCATTCCAATAAAAATTTTAGAAGCGTTTACCGGTGGTGATTGTATCGATCAGGTGTCACTATGCGCCTTGTTATAGTACACACATCCTTTAACGGATTTATGAGGTGAGGGGTCCAACCAAAACCGTCAAGGATCTAGTTCTACAGAGCCCAACGCAATTAATAAGTTTTCTAAAACCACAGTAACCAATCCAGTGTTACCGTTGTTTTAAGGATGCGCTAACATGAATTTATGAGCAATACTCCGATTGGAAACTTCATTAATACAGTAAGAATTTATCCTATTTAATTCACACTGTAAAAACAAAGTTCCGAGTTTACCTGAGCTAATCATCCAGTTCACTGCGATTTCAACTTAAGAATTTGATGAATTTAAATAATCGAATGGCTCTGGGTTTAATCCAAAAAAATGTGACAGCAAGGAAAAGAAAACACAGTCAGGGTAGTCAACTTGGTCTGGGAGCAAAGTAACCAATGGTAACTCTCAACCAATGAAAATTCAAAAGGATACAGAGTACGGGAAAGGCACAGCTGCCACTATTCATTTTCAACTCACAATAGTTCCACCTATTAAATAATACAGATTGAAGAACGAGATTCACAGGCCAGGAGTAAAATAATCACATTTTAATTCGCCAGGAATGGTAACAACGCAAACTTAAACTGCTAGAAAACATCAATATAGAGCTAAATTATCCCTTCATACATGAGAAGCAGTAAAAAATGTAAAAAAAAATGAAGAGCATGGTGAGCGCAGTGCAATGGTCCAAGGAAGGTCATTGAAATGACAACTGAGGTTTTATTAGCCCCCGCGTGGAGAAAATCTAGCCATGTAAAAATGCACAGTAAAAGGAAGGGCTATGCCCATTACTCAATTTCAAGGTTAATAAAACGCATCAAGGCATGTGATGTCACTGTCAGGGACAACAACAGGGGTAGACGGATGTATTCGTTCTTTGATTCACCATCCATGCACATAAAAGAAGGGTGTTGAGATCCATAGGTCTTTTAATGCTAAGGCAACGACTGTAGATCAAGCTCTTGGACGACTACTCAGGAGAGGATTGGCATGCTAGGAACGACGGAAACAATCACAAGGGTCACAATCAAACACCACAGGGCGGTCATGACATGCGGGAAGACGAAGGTCATAGAAATCAATCAACCAATCATTCAGCCAGTCTAAAAATCTCAGTCATAAAACTAGACAAGCCATTTACCTACCCAATACACCTGCAGATCTAAAACATACATTCTACAACATTCTATCATTCAACCAAAAAAATGTATCGTTGCCTATTCGCCTTCTCCGAGTGACGTCTGCGTGCTTCATGCAACTCTCGCACGCCGACCGTCGAGACAACACCGGTACCTCCCAGCCAACGCTAGGGGTACTCTTCTTATCCCTTAGCCCCGCGATCAACAAAGGGGCCACACACACTATCCAGAGGTCTCGTCTAGCTCCCAAATTGCCTCGCAAGGCCGAGCTACCACTCCTCTCCAAGCTAGGTATTCCAACTCCCCACAAGTGAATAAGTCAAGTCACTATTTCTTTAGCGTAACGTTGCGCAAATAGATGATCCCCTTCTTCCTTCTCCTCCCTTTCTTTTAAGAGGTATGTACATTAATGCCAGATATATATAAAGTGTTATCAACTTTACATGGTAATAGTCTATTACTAAGGTCACCATTCTCCTTGAAACTTCAATAATACCCTTAAGAGATAGTTGTTGGTAGTATTCAATTCGTGTGATCCTCAATAATTAAATCAATTGATTCTTCTATAACTTCTTCACTTTTAAATTAAGTAATTAATCTCAATCCTAGGAGGCCTTTCATCATTAATTGAAACATTACTAAATAAAATAGCATGTTGTTTCCCTTTTTTTAACGCTAACTAGATTAAGGCAATTGTCGTTTAAGAAATGTTAACTGAACTAAGGTAGATTGCTTTTATGAAAATAAGTAGATTGTTATTTTTAACTACTAACAAAAGGGTAGTTGTTGTGTTCAACCAAATAAAGTGGATGGCTGTTGCTGTTATTGCTAATGTTAAATAGTCTCATCCTATCAACAGTTTTTTAGTCAACCCATTTCTCCATCTCCTGGCCATTTATAATTAAATGAAGCATTAACTAAGATAAGGTAGAGGCTACTAAATGGTAATCAATGAAACAATAACATGACATTTAATAATGTGGCAAATACTAACAAATATCCTATCCATCCAGCAAGCCTCACGACTATTAGTCAGTAATTTGTGAAACTGTTTAATCTCAAGTACAATCAACACAACTTCATTAATCCATTTAACCAATAAACATAATAGTGGTCCCAAATAATTATTGCGCTAATATTAAACATCAGTAACGATATCAGTTTGTAGTGCACCATCTATAGTATGAGCAACATCAATGTGAACACGCTATATATTAAGCCTGCTGTCAGATAAAAGTCTATTTATGAGAATAGATAATAGGGATCTTAAGGCTAAGGCTGTCAATTGGTATTGCTGTCTAAAATGCCTATCATTGCTAGAGTTAGGGAAATGCATGAAGGGACCCATGTACCCTGTATTAGATACTAAAATGAGCGGCTTGAGCATTCATTAATACAGATCAAGAGGTTTTATCAACCCATCTGCTGTCATCTACTAAGTTGGATTTCCCATTCAAGGATTGTTGGGATGACATTGAGTTCACTGTGATTCCATCATTAAAATTTTCTGAGTGTGCAATTCCAATAAAAATTTTAGAAGCGTTTACCGGTGGTGATTGTATCGATCAGGTGTCACTATGCGCCTGGTTACAGGACACACATCCTTTAACGGATTTATGAGGTGAGGGGTCCAACCAGAACCGTCAAGGATCTAGTTCTACAGAGCCCAACGCAATTAATAAGATTTCTAAAACCACAGTAACCAATCCAGTCTTAACGTTGTTTTAAGGATGCGCTAACATGAATTTATGAGCAATACTCCCACTGGAAACTTCATTAATACAGTAGGAATTTATCCTATTTAATTCACGCCATAAAAACAAAGTTCTGAGTTTACCTGAGCTAATCATCCAGTTCACTGTGATTTCAACTTAAGAATTTGATGAATTTAAATAATAGAATGGCTCTGGGTTTAATCCAAAAAATTGTGACAACAAGGAAAAAAAAACACAGTCAGGGTATTCAACTCCGTCTAGGAGCGAAGTAACAAATGGTAAATCTCAACCAATGAAAATTCAAAAGGATACAGAGTATAGGAAAGGCACGGATGCCACTATTCATTTTCAACTCACAATAGTTCCACCTATTAAATAATACAGATTGAAGAAAGAGATTCACAGGCCAGGAGTAAAATAATCACATTTTAATTCGCCAGGAATGGTAACAACGCAAACTTAAACTGCTAGAAAACATCAATACAGAGCTAAATTATCCCTTCATACATGAGAAGCAGTAAAAAATGTAGAAAAAATGAAGAGCATGGTGAGCGCAGCACAATGGTCCAAGGAAGGTCATTGAAATGAAAACCAAGGTTTTATTAGCCCCCGCGTGGAGAAAATCTAGCCATGTAAAAAATCACAATGAAAGGAAGGGCTATGCCCATTACTCAATTTCAAGGTTAATAAAACACATCAAGGAATTTGATGTCACTGTCAGGGACAACAACAGGGGTAGACGGATGAGTTCGTCCTTTGCTTCACCATCCTTGCACAAAAAAGAAGGGTGTTGAGATCCATAGGTCTTTTAATGCTAAGGCAACGACTGTAGATCAAGCTCCTGGCTGACTGCTCAGGCGAGGACTAGCATGCTAGGAATGAAGGAAACAATCGCAAGGGTCACAATCAAACACCACAGGGCGGTCATGACATGCGGGAAGACGAAAGTCATAGAAATCAATCAACCAATCATTCAGCCAGGCTAAAAATCTCAGTCATAAAACTAGACAAGCCATTTACCTACCCAATACACCTGCAGATCTAAAACATACATTCTACAACATTCTATCATTCAACCAAAAAAATGTACCATTGCCTATTCGCCTGCCCCAAGTGACGTCCGCGTGCTTCGTGCAACTCCTGCTCGCCGACCGTCGAGACTACATTGGTACCTCCCAGCCAACGCTAGGGGTACTCTTCTTCCCCCTTAGCCCCCTGAGCCACAAAGGAGCCACACACACTATCCAGAGGACTCGTCTAGCTCCCAAATTGCCTCGCAAGGCCGAGATACCACTCCTCTCCAAGCTAGGTATCCCAACTCCCCACAAGTGAATAAGTCAAGTCACTATTTCTACAGCGTAATGTTACACAAATAGATGATCCCCTTCTTCCTTCTCCTCCCTTTCTTTTAAGAGGTATGTACATTAATGCCAGATATATATAAAGTGTTATCAACTTTACATGGTAATAGTCTATTACTAAGGTCACCATTCTCCTTGAAACTTCAATAATACCCTTAAGAGATAGTTGTTGGTAGTATTCAATTCGTGTGATCCTCAATAATTAAATCACTTGATTCTTCTATAACTTCTTCACTTTTAAATTAAGTAATTAATCTCAATCCTAGGAGGCCTTTAATTATTAATTGAAACATTACTAAATAAAATAGCATGTTGTTTCCCTTTTTTTAACGCTAACTAGATTAAGGCAATTGTTGTTTAAGAAATGTTAACTGAACTAAGGTAGATTGCTTTTATGAAAATAAGTAGATTGTTATTTTTAACTACTAACAAAAAGGTAGTTGTTGTGTTCAACCAAATAAAGTGGATGGCTGTTGCTGTTATTGCTAATGTTAAATAGTCTCATCCTATAAACAATTTCTTAGTCAACCCATATCTCCATCTCCTGGCCATTTATAATTAAATGAAGCATTAACTAAGATAAGGTAGAGGATACTAAATGGTAATTAATGAAACAATAACATGGCATTTAATAATGTGGCAAATGCTAACAAATATCTTATCTATCCGGCAAGCCTCACGACTATCAGTCAGTAACTTGTGAAACTGTTTAATCTCAAGTACAATCAACACAACTTCATTAATCCATTTAACCAATAAACATAACAGTGGTCCCAAATCATTATTGTGCTAATATTCAACCTCAGTAACGATATCAGTTTGTAGTGAACCATCTACAGTATGAGCAACATCAATGTGAACACGCTGTATATTAAGCCTGCTGTCAGATAAAAGTCTATTTATGAGAATAGATAATAGGGATCTTAAGGCTAAGGGTGTCAATTGGTATCGCTGTCTAAAATGCCTATCGCTGCTAGAGTTAGGGAAATGCATGAAGGGACCCATGTACCCTGTATTAGATACTAAAATGAGCGGCTTGAGCATTCATTAATACATATCAAGAGGTTTTATCAACCCATCTGCTGTCATCTACTAAGCTGGATTTCCCATTCAAGGATTGTTGGGATGACATTGAGTTCACTGTGATTCCATCATTAAAATTTTCTGAGTGTGCCATTCCAATAATAATTTTAGAAGCGTTTACTGGTGGTGATTGTATCGATCAGGTGTCACTATGCGCCTGGTTATAGGACACACATCCTTTAACGGATTTATGAGGTGAGGGGTCCAACCAGAACCGTCAAGGATCTAGTTCTACAGAGCCCAACACAATTAATAAGTTTTCTAAAACCACAGTAACCAATCCAGTCTTACCGTTGTTTTAAGGATGCGCTAACATGAATTTATGAGCAATACTCCCACTGGAAACTTCATTAATACAGTAAGAATTTATCCTATTTAATTCACGCCATAAAAACAAAGTTCTGAGTTTACCTGAGCTAATCATCGAGTTCACTGTGATTTCAACTTAAGAATTTGATGAATTTAAATAATAGAATGGCTCTGGGTTTAATCCAGAAAATTGTGACAGCAAGGAAAAAAAGACACAGTCAGGGTAGTCAACTCGGTCTGGGAGCGAAGTAACCAATGGTAACTCTCAACCAATGAAAATTCAAAAGGATATAGAGTATGGGAAAGGCACAACTGCCACTATTCATTTTCAACTCACAATAGTTCCACCTATTAAATAATACAGATTGAAGAACGAGATTCACAGGCCAGGAGTAAAATAATCACATTTTAATTCGTCGGGAATGGTAACAACGCAAACTTAAACTGCTAGAAAACATCAATACAGAGCTAAAGTATCCCTTCATACATGAGAAGCAGTAAAAAATGTAAAAAAAATGAAGAGCATGGTGAGCGCAACGCAATGGTCCAAGGAAGGTCATTGAAATGACAACCGAGGTTTTATTAGCCCCCGCGTGGAGAAAATCTAGCCATGTAAAAATGCATAGTGAAAGGAAGGGCTATGCCCATTACTCAATTTCAAGGTTAATAAAACACATCAAGGCATGTGATGTCACTATCAGGGACAACAATAGGGGTAGACGGATGAGTTCGTCCTTTTCTTCACCATCCTCGCACAAAAAAGAAGGGTGTTGAGATCCATAGGTCTTTTAACGCTAAGGAAATGACTGTAGATCAAGATCCTGGCCGACTGCTCAGGCAAGGACTGGCATGCTAGGAATGAAGGAAACAATTGCAAGGGTCACAATCAAACACCACAAGGTGGTCATGACATGCGGGAAGATGAAGGTCATAGAAATCAATCAACCAATCATTCAGCCAGGCTAAAAATCTCAGTCATAAAACTAGACAAGCCATTTACCTACCCAATACACCTGCAGATCTAAAACATACATTCTACAACATTCTATCATTCAACCAAAAAAATGCACCGTTGCCTAATCGCATGCTTCGAGTGACGTCTGCACGCTTCGTGCAACTCCCGCTCGCCGACCGTCGAGACTACACCGGTACCTCCCAGCCAACACTAGGGGTACTCTTCTTCCCCCTTAGCCCCCCGAGCCGCAAAGGGGCCACACACACTATCCAGAGGTCTCGTCTAGCTCCCAAATTTCCTCGCAAGGCCAAGCTACCACTCCTCTCCAAGCTAGGTATCCCAACTCCCCACAAGTGAATAAGTCAAGTCACTATTTCTGCAACGTAACATTACGCAAATAGATGATCCCCTGCTTTCTTCTCCTCCGTTTATTTTATAGAGTTTTGAACCTCCTTTCTTTCCTAAAATCTTATTTAATTAAAGTTTTAAAAATAAATTTCCTAAAATTTCCTGTCCGTACAAGTGTCCCTCATCCCCTAAATTCCTCCATTAATTAATTTTTTTATTTAAGTAAATATCTTTATTTCCCTCATCCACCTAGAGTTACTCCTAGAATCACTCCTAGGTGTCTCTAGATTCCCTTACAGGTTTTAAAGGCTTTCCCTATTATGAAATTGCTAAATCAATTTAAAATTAGAAAGCTCTTAAATGTGGATTCCTTACTAAGTTGACTTCCCGCTTTTTCCCTTAAGTTCCCCTTTTTCCTTTTTTTGTTACCTCCTTTCCCTAGTTTTCTATTTTTTATTTTCCCTCTTTCCCCTTTTTATTAGAGGTCAAAATGGCAATAGTGGAATTTAACCCCCTTTCCCCTTTTTATCCTTAAATTAATATTTTAAAATTATCAAAAATAAAAACATTCATTCCCCCT
>ML780038.1:351598-364856 GCA_009831015.1 Picea engelmannii | reverse complement strand
AAAATTTACCCCTAGCGAAATTTTAGACTTAGAACTTAGATTTGTACTGGGTGACATTTAATTAGGGAAATTGTTTTTTAAAATTTCTTAACCCGTTATTGTCTTAGGGCCATTTAGGTTCATCCTCTATCATCATCAATGCGACGTGCCCTTCAGGATGCACTAGGTGCTCCAAGGGTGCCACTTGCCTCATATGTTCCCTCACGCGACGTGCCCTTCAGGACGCACTACGTGCTCCAAGGCTGCCACTCACCCCTTGACTGATTGGTAGACATCAATAACCCCTGGATTCAACACTCCGCCAGGTGAAATTGTGGGAGACTAATGGCTTCTAAGGAATAAGGCCCCCGCCTTATTGCATGCCCCTTAGAATCATCATGAGCGATTGTCACAGTCTGCCCCCATGACATCGTGGGTCCTCTCGAACTAGGTAATCGTTAACCTACAGTTCGAGCCACAGGGGGAGTGATAGTAGGTTGTGACAGGGCTGTTGTCCACAACTCTCCCTCAACATCTCTGGTAGTTGTGTGTGACCCCTTTACTCCATATGTGAGTCTAGTCAGCAAGCTATCGTCAGTCTGCATCATCAAAAAATCATGTCAGAACATATCCACATCATATCATCTAATCAGATGCACTAATATCACAGTAAAACAATCAAACCCCAATGGTACACTCCCTGACTCGATCCAGAGTCCAAGGGGTTCCATTGATTCCTCTGCATCCTTAAGATCCAAAACCCTGCACACTCAGTAAAACCAAGTCAATAGCACCTGTCTATGTCAAAGTGGTAAAACAACATGTCATCATCCCATAATGCCTCATAATCAAAATCAATAGTTTTAATAGCATAATAATCTGAATCACTTGCGAGAAAGTGTCCTCAAAGAATAAGTTTTCTCAGTGTGCCAGAGCGGGATGTTACATTATTGATGACTATACAAGAATGACTTTAATGTCTTTTCTTAGGAATAAATCAAAGGCATTTAGAAATTTCAAAATATTAAAAAAGATGGTTGAAAATGAAATGGATTTGAGAATTAAGTGCTTAAGATCAGACAATGGAGGTGAATTCATATCAAAAGAATTCATGGAATTCTATGAAGAGCATGGAATAAAAAGGAAATTTTCAATAGCTAGGACACCTCAACAAAATGGAGTCATTGAAAGGAAGAACATAAATGTAACAGAGATGGTCAACTTTCATGTTGAAGGATTCTAAATTGAGCAATGCCTTTTGGGTACAATAAGTACACATATCCGTTCATATTTTGAATAGATGAATGCTCGAAAGTAATAGTGACAAGACACCATATGATTTATGGAAGGGAAGACCAACAAATGTCAAACATTTTAGAGTATTTGGAAGCAAGTGCTACATAAAAAGATAAGATGAAAGAGTTGGAAAATTTGATTCTCAAGTTGATAAAGACATATTGGTTGGTTACTCAAAAACAATAAAGGCATACAACGTTACAATTTGAGACTCAACAAGATAGTCGAAAGTATAAATGTAAAAATTGATGAAGTATATGTACCAAAGATCAAAGAAGAAAGGAAAAATCCAAATGAACAAGAAATAGAAGAATAATTAAAAGAAGAATATCTAGAAGAAGAAGAACAACAACAACAACATGAAGAAGAAAAAAAACCTGAAGCAAAACATGAAGAGAATGACAAGCATGACTTTCTGATGCCCTCTGGGACACCTAATCGTCGAGTTCAGACAAATCATCCATTAGAACAAATTATTGGAGATAAAAATGCAGGAATAGAAACCATAAGAAGTAAAAGGTTCCGTACACCAGAGTAGAGACACCTTGCGCTACTATCTAGAATTGAACCCATTAACTTAGAGGAATCCAATAATGATGAACATTGGGTCAAGGCCATGGAAGAAGAACTACATCAAATAGAAAAGAATGAAACATGGGAACTGGTACCAAGACCAAAGAACAAAAATGTGATTGGTACAAAATGGGTGTTCAGAAACAAAATAAACAAAGATGGATATGTAACCAGAAACAAGGCAAGATTAGTATGCAAAGGATATGCACAAGTTGAAGGAGTATATTTTAAAGAAAAATTCTCCCCTATTTCTAGAATGGAAGGAATCAGAACAATCTTGGATTATGCATGTTCCAAGAGAATCAAAGTATATCAAATGGATGCAAAATCAACATTTCTAAATGCTGAATTAGAAGAAGAAGTCTACATTGAAAAAATGAAAGGATTCCTACTATTAGAAAAAGAAGATTATGTTTGCATATTGAAGAAAGATTTGTATGGACTAAAACAAGCCCCTAGAGCCTGATATTCAAGATTGGACATGTATTTGCAGTAACACGGATTCAGAAAGGGTAATGCAGATAGTAATCTCTATGTAAAGGTTGATAGAAACATCATACTTATCATTGCAGTATATGTAGATGAAATTATATTTGGAAGTGATGATGAAAAGATGAGTAAGAATTTTTCCCAAGACATGCAGAATGAGTTTGAAATGTCACTACTTGGTGAATTGAAATTATTTTTGGGACTTCAGATATCTCAGCAGGATGAAGTCATTTTCATTTCCCAAACCAAGTACATCAAAGAAATGTTGAAATTTTTTGGAATGGAAAATCGCAAACCAGTAAGTACTCTGATGGTGACCAGTTTAAAGTTGAAAAAAAATGATGAATCCAAGGAAGCATATCAAAGACTTTATATATCTATGATTGGCAGCCTACTCTATGTGACAACTTCAAGACTAGATGTAATGCAAGTAGTTGGAAAATTTTCAAGATTTCAAGCAACACCAAAGGAAACTCATTTTCTAGTAGTAAAGAGGATCTTCGGATATGTTAAAGGAAAAATAGAGTTTGGATTGTTGTATCCAAAAGGGAATGAGTTGACTATGGTCACCTACATAGATGCATATTGGGAAGGAAGCATTGATGATCGAAAAAGTACTAGCAGAGTAGCCTTCTATTTGGGTGATTGTTTGGTATCCTAGTTAAGTAAGAAGTAGTCCTCGGTATCATTGTCTACAACATAAGAAGAATACATTGCAAAAAAAACATGTTGTACTTACGTTCTTTGGATGAAGAAAACCCTGCAAGATATACAAGTGAAGTATGATGAGCCCATTTCAATATTCTTTGACACTACCAGTGCTATTAGTATCTACAAGAATCCAGTGATGCATTCCAAGACCAAACATATTCTGATTAAGTTTCACTTTCTGCGGGAACAGGTTACATAAAATAATAGCAAGTTAGAGTATATTGGGACAAAGGAATAGATTGCAGACATCTTCACTAAACCTCTCCCAAAAGAGACGTTTGAGTATCTTCGACAGAAACTTGGAATAGTTTCTTCTCCACAGTGATGTATGCATTTTTGGATTAGAATACAAAGGAAGAGAAATCATTTGTGAAAATATTATAAAGGAATATTAATTTGAATGCTTTTATATATGTTAAGAGTCTACTTCATCAGGAAGCACCAATGGACAAAAGAACAGGAAGAGAGAAAGTTCAGAAGCATATTTTTAGGGGGATTTACCCTTTTCCATTGATGTCAAAGGGGAAGAAAGAACAAAACCATGCAGACAAGGGGAGCATTGGTTCTAGAGGGAGAATGAGTGTTTCCATCAATTACAAAGGGGGAGATTGTTGAAAAATTGATTGTCATTGATGTAAACATTAGAGGAAGTATAGAAGCCTCTAGAAGTATTGGGTATAATTGAAGAAGTCTCCAAAGTGGTCCCCTTGTGTCGTATATTTAAGCATGGCCGTCACGGGAAGATACTTTGAAGAAGTATACAAGAAACCCAAAGGTGTGGTCATGAGGCCCGAAGATGACTGAGGAAAATGAGGTTGAAGAATACTTAAAGTGTATATAAAAACCTCATAGATGGATAGTCCTCACCATGTTGTTTCCAAAGGTAGGTGGTACGCCACGTGGTTCCTCGTGGTTGAGGAGTTATTCCCTCATGAAGTTGAAAGCCCCAAAGAATGGTAAATAAGCCCCTAAATGGATGCAACAACAAGTTACAAGTAATTAATTAAAGGGTAAAATGGTTATAACAAGAAAGTATGGATCAAACCTAAAGTGAAGAAAAGAATTCACTTGGAAAAGCATAAATACACCTTAAGAAGCCTCTCATCTTTACACACAATTTGAAGGCTTATCTATCTTTCAAGTGATCTTTTGAATATTTTCATAGCGTATCCGAGGAAGAAAGGAGTGTGAAAGTCTTGAAGTTGTAGAGAAGGAAGGGTTTTAGGAAACCCTATTTTAGATGACCCCCGCGGGTCAGGCTACTGGTGTTCCATGAGGCACCCTTGCGGGTCAGGATACTAGTGTGATGTAAGGCACCCCCATAGGTTGTTTAGTCCCTGTCACATGAGGTCCTGTGTGATAACTGTCATCTTTCCAGCGAGGCTAAGACAAATTTGAAGAAGGATTCTTGGTTCAAGTTGCAACAAGGTATGATGATATAACAAAGCTGCTACAGGATCTGATATGGTATGTATCAGTTTCTTCTCATGAGTAAAGGTGTGCCACTTATGTGTTTGTTTGAGGCTTGTATCATGGATGGTATGGCACATGATTAATTCATGCCTTGGAGGCCATTTTTGGTACATGGTTGCATATGGTTTAGGTTCATGTCTTGGTGATATTGATACATGCTTGAGACATATCTTTGGTACTTAGTTTACAGATGTTATGGTTCATTGTTATAGGAACATCTTTGTGATGATTGACACATGTGTGAGGCACATACTTGGTATATAATATTGGTTGTTATGGTGCATACTTGAGGTATATTGTTGATATTTTGGCACATCTTGGATACTTTTCATATGGTATGGTACAGGTTCTGGTACATGGTTGATGTACATGGTATGGTACAGGTTCTAGTACATGGATGATGTACATTGTATGGTATAGGTTCTGGTACATGGTTGATACATGATCTAGTATAGGGTGATGTGACATAGTGACAATGATAGGTTGATGTGATAGAGTGATAGTGACATGTTGGTTGATGTATCAATGACAATGGAAGTGATAGGTTGATCAGTGGTAGTGACAGTTTGAGTCTACACTTATATTTCAGGGTGTAAGGATGAGGCAAGGAAAGGGGATTGTATACTCCTTTTGGTTGGTGTCAAAGATCTTAGGGAGTTGGAGATTCCTTCAAGTTGGATCCTCCTTCCAATTATAGATGGATAAATCAAGGAGTTGTAACTTCCTTTAAGTTGGAGCCTATAAAAAGGAGGTAGGAGCCTCCTTCCAGTTGGTGCTATAGAATTTCGATGTTGGTGATTCCTATAAATGTAATCTTTTGCATATAAGAAAGCATTTTGTGGTTTTTTCCCATTTGGGTTTCTACGTAAATTATGGTGTACTGTGTATCTATGTTTATTTTTTATGCACTCTTGATTTATATTGTTCATGATATATTGATAATATACTGTTGATAAAGTTAAAGATTACATTTTCTGATTAAAAGTGTAAAAATATTTCATAATACAGATTCACCCCCCTCTCAGTATTCCAACATACCTTGACCCCTATACTCGACCAAAGAGAGGGGTGGTGGAGGAAGATTTCATGATTTTGACAAAGGTATCTATGACATCAATGCCATCCCCTAGTTCATTTTGTTGGAATGCATGTAAAAACATTTCCTCCATGGCTTGGGTATCCCTCAAGAAATCATCCATACCAAAATCTATATCATTGCCTTCATCCCCAACATGTGAAGAACTAGTGTTACTGTAGAGGTTTTGAATCAGTGACTCAAGACGTAGTGGGAATTGAATAGGAGGTTGTTTCAACCATTCTCGGTATGCTTAGTCTTTGAGATGTGCCTGTTTAGTAGCAATATCACGACTTGACATCATATTGGGGTGCAACAATAGATGGTAAACGAGTTTCTCATCATCAGAATCCTGATTGTAAAAATATTGAACGTTACATCAATAATATTAGTAACACAATGAATTTAAGATGTTCAAACATTATACTGAATATTTATTAGAAGCATGGAATTTTTTTTCCCAATAATAAACATGCAACCAACCACTTTATAAAACAATTGTCTAATTAAGCAATACATTTACATTAGTTCCATTGAAAATCCAAAAATACAATTACGCAATGATTTTTTTCTTATGCCCTACGAGTGTTTACATAAAAGAGATCCAATTCACTGTGTAATATCGTTGACCTAGGATAGTTGCTGGAAGATGGCATGTTACGATTGGTAGGGTAAAGGAGCTCTCCATTTTCATCAAACATCTACTTGCAAACTTGCAGTATCTTTCTTCTGATAAGATCTTGTGGAATTTTGGGACTACTAGAATATCTTGTGCATCTGAACTCAACCTGCAAAATTCACTGAACAATTTTTCAACTGCACATGCATACATAAAATAAATTCGATGATATAAATGAATTAAAAATAAAATATAGATGTTCCACAATCGGCGAGAGAGAACTTGAAGGAATTGCAATGATATGGAAGCATAGAAAAATCTAGATTCAAATAGAATTTCAAATAACTTGTATAAATTAATGGTGCACTTAATCATATAAATATGCCTTGATGCATAGTGGTAAAACAAACACACTGGTGCGTTTAATTGAGAGAAGCACCGAAGACTGACCTATCTTATTGCCTCTGCAAAGAAAAACCTACACAAAATGTAAATGCAGATGTTTGCATTTACATTTTTCAAAGTAAACTATTTGTCAGTGCATTAGTACTTACACACTGCACCAATGTGTTTCTAACTATATAGCACACTGACTGAAGCAAGTTCGAAAAATAATGCACACTTACTATCAATTCATTGAAATTTATTACGAAAAATAAGTTGGTGTGTTATATGTACACACTACATCAGTGCACTACTCACTATATAGTGCACTGAAAAGGTAGGTTATGAAAAACAACAGTGTGCACGTTTATCATCAATGCGTCGAAATATACGACAAGAAAATGAGAGGGAATTTCGATTTTTGTGTTTATATATAAAAACCCTATTCATTATTTTGCCAAATTTTAGAAGGGATATTTGTGCAACATAGATTCATGAACAAAGACTTTAGAGTGGGTGAATTTATTTTGAAGAGCCAAATTTGAAAGGGATTACTGTAGGTCACATACAAATCTGCAGAGGAGAAACTTCATGTATATTATTTCATTCTATTAATCATCTTAATCTTTCCCCTATTTGATTCAAACAATTTTCAATGCATTCCCAAACAAAAAAAAGGATTTCATAGTTACCTTCGGTATTGGAAGACCTAATTTCCTCACTATTTTTTTTCTTTCCCTTTCTATATTTCACAAGGAGAATTTTGTTTTAGCAAATTTTGTATAGGGCTTGTTTATTTATATATGGGGCATTTCCTATTCATTGCAATGAAACCACTCATTGCATTGGATCCCAAATCATCTTCTCGATGTCGGTTTTATTAAAAAAACTCCTTCTTGATTAGCAGTGTGCTCTATACATAGGAAGAGCATCGATGCTTATTTTCATGTCAACACCATTGCTTAATTTAAGTTAGAAATAATATTTCTAAAAAACATTTTATGAGTGATGATGCACATTGTACATAGATAAGCACCAAGACACATTTTCTTACAAAGAGAACCATTGAGTTTAAAATGGAAATAATATCATTTTTTATATGGAAATAGTCACGTCTTTAATTTGTTCACAGGTTAACAATGTGTAATAAATTGTACTTAGGAAGCCATGTTTTTCTTAATTCATAAAGCATCTATTGAATCCAAAAATTTGTAAAACATTTTCAATTTCACAAAAACATTGTTATAATATACTGATGCTTATAAATATGGTTGAAGCACTAGTGTGTATACATATGGTTTATTCCCCAATGTGTATTAAGTTATTATATGCAGTGGTATCTTATTTTGTAAAAAAAATATGTAATTTTTATATCTGTTGATTCCTAGTTTTTTTTTTCATGGAGATTTTGAAAATTCCAAGGGACAAACAAGGGGAAAACCAAATTCCAATACATGCCCGTAGGGATGTCCAAATAAGTGTAGAAGAAAATGATAAAATAAACGAACAAAATTTCATCACAAGAGGAGCCATCCCAACTACAATGTGCATTAGAGGTATGTAAACATTTATTTATTCTATTATGTACATTGAATTGAATTATCGCGTGAACTACTATTTTTCAATTTTTTTTGCAGAAAAGAAAAAAAAAATTGAACCCATTCAAAACATAAGATAATATGATTAGGAATAAAAGGGTGATCCAAGTGGACATCAGTGGCCACCCACCTATTCCACTAGTTCAAAATACAATTTTCCACCTTGGCAGTTTTTCTATGTTTTTTCAGGTCGTAAACTTATGAGGATGTTTTGCCTAAATGATGTTTTCTATATAATAGGTAATTCATAAGGTGTACTCCTCGTATAAACATTTATAACGGTATACCAAGAATCCCACATGGATATCGTATTCAAAATTTACACCCTCGGGAAGTTGACGTATCAACTACCCCCATCGGGCCCACAAACCTTTTGGGGTTAGGGTTTTCCCATTAATGCTTTATATTTAAAAAGGTATTTCAAGCCTCATTGTAAAAACATATTCTTGGGAATGTGCGTAGCCATCACATCTCATCTCAGAGATATGCTACCACCATTCTAGCAAGTTCATTTTGCTCTGCATTTTTTTTTACAGTTCCTGCACATTTCATTCATTAATAGAAATTGTGTATTACTATATCTTTGTGTTTCTTGCAATATCTTTGTGTGTTTTTTTATATATCTTCCTTCATTTCGTTCTCAACAAAATCCGGATCAAATAGTTGATCGCAAACTTTGTGAGTATTTACGCTTTCGTTCTTACTTAATATTTCATGTTGGTTGTGATATTTATATTTAAATAATTAATTTACACTTGTCCATGGGTGTCTTATAATAGGTTCTAACATATAAAGAGGATCCAACATACAAAGAGGAGCCAACCCATGAATTGATGAACATTGGGTTAAGTATGGGTTCTGAGTATATATGTTGAAGTATGAAAGTTTAATTGAACAATTTGTAAGTAGCTTTGTTATTTAACTTACCTTGTTTTATAATTAATGAAACAACAAGAAACATTTGTATTAATTATATCAATTGTTCTTTGTCATGACATATTAAGTATGGAATGCAACCAACATAAGAGATTTCGAGAGAAGGCATGAAACATGGCTTCGAAAGAATGTGTATTGTTTATGAAACACTTGGTGCTAAGGTATGGTTTTTTATTTATACACACACACACACATAAAGACTTGGGTCTAAGTTTTTTTTTTTATATATATACTTATTACAATTTATTTCTATGTTTGTAGATGGAATATGAAGAGGTGAAACATAAAAAACAAATCGATCAAGAAAACACTAGATTAAATAACCAAAGTTCAATATCCCCTACAAATGATGAAGAAATCAGGCATGCATGTAGCTCAAGTGATGACAACAGTTCAATTGATGAATGACAATCAATATAATTGAATGTTACTGCAAGTTGTATGTTTTGGAATATTTGTCTCTAAAAATCATGGATTTTGTTTAATGTACTCGAAATATTGTCCCAATTGCATGAGGAAATGTTACCAATAAGTGTAACAATCACATATTGGTTTCAATTTTATTATTGCGGGCCTTTACATTGTACCTTTTTGCATGACAATGGGTCTCTTATTCATATATAGTAAAATAGATTTCTTATTTTATTGCATTGTTGAATGTTGTAAAGTGTTGTATTGTTGAATAATCAATATGTGGATGATTTATATTGTTACAAATAATAGAGGAGGTGTAATTCGTTGGATAACACATTAATGCAACCATTATATAAAAATGCAATAACAAAAATCTAAAAAAAATATTATTATAAAAAACATTTGATTTTGAGATGATTAGTTGAAAATTTGTAAAAAAAAAAATTAGTTAAAATATATACATAGAATTGCATTGTATTCTTATGAACTCACAAGATGATGTGTGCCATAATATCGAAAGAAGTGTGTTTTGAGGCACCATATGCATCGGTGCCTGTTAATTATAATAACACACTAGTGTGAACTATTGAGAAAAAACACCATTATGTAAACGACATAACGTACAATAACATTTATCGTTTTCAAAATTTTACAATGTTCATGTTTAAAATATACACCAATGCACTAAATATATTGTATGTATTGGTGCTTTAATTTTATTATATGCACCGAGGCTCTAAATATAATGTACTCACCGATTTTTTACTTTTATTATATGCACCAAGGCTCTAAATATAATGCATGCATTGGGTATTTTAGTACAATATATGCACTTGAGATTAAAAAATGATGGCACCGACATCTCACCTCGAATTTTCAAAATTCCATTGCCCTTTGGTGCACATGGTAATATATACACCTGCACGTACTAATTATACAAGAAATGGGGCACAAACTATATTAAATGCACTAGGTCTCAAGATAAATTACACGCATCAGGGTGCACTATAACTTAAACACACTGGGGTGTACAAAAACTAAAATGCATTGGTGCTTCATACACAAACAATGTGGAATCGATGCATAGAAATTATAAGAGGATCAAAGCTCTACATACAATGAAAACGAAGAAACCGATGCATAGTAATTATACACACACGGGTGTGTTCTATTATATTAACGTACCAGGGTGGGTTGGTTAAGATAGCATTGGTTCGTTTGTAATATATCAATGCACAGGGGAAGGTTGGTTATGTTGGTTGTGGAGCTTGATTATTTTACTGATTCAAAGGTCTTTGTTTTCAGCCATGTTTATACCCCATGAAGATTTTACACCCTGGAAGAATGTACACTCCTCCACGCGAAGGAGTGAAAAGGGGGTTTACCTTCTCTGCGAGGTCCATCCCCCCGGCTGGGGGGTTCGGGGGAAAGTGGGCCCCCAATGGGGGTTCAGGGGCAAAGTCCTCAAAGGAAAAATTGCCTTGTAAATGTATATTGTAATTTCATAGTAAATATGGACTATTCATTATAAGGTCGCAGATCTAACGGTAGAATTTATGTTAGGGTTTTTTTTCCTACAAGGAAACTCTGATTTATGAGGGAAATGTATTGTGGCTATGTATCATTGTGAATATTGTATTCTGAATGAGGAGACTGTGAGAGAAATAAGATGAAGTTACAACAGGTGTGTTGTAGGTTGTATCCATTCATTTGTTGGATAATGTTAAGCCCTAATATTGGCTCATTACCCCTTAATTGGGGCATATTATATTAGTAATGTTATTTATGTCGACTTTAGGCCATTAATTGTAATTATACCTCCTAGTCTCCTATATATACCAATGAGACATTTTCATCTCGAATCATCTTGTACTTGAACATTTAAGTGGGGTAAAAGGAGGTTTCCCCCTCGAAGAGGCTTATTATCTGAAATTATCTCTTTTTCAAGGCGTTGAGTACTTTTCCTGAGGTTTTTCTATGCTATATTGATGTTTGGTTCTTAACATATGGTATCATAGCTCAAGGTCTTGGGGTTTCACTGCTACATCTGAGACACCGTGTCATTTTTGCTATAACTTTTTTTCTACAACGTTTCAGAAGGAACTGATTGGAGGATATTTATTAGACAACTCAAGGTACATTGGGTTCCAAATTCAGCTCCTGAGGCCTTATAATTTCGGAGATACATTCTGTACAAAATAGGGTTCTGGAATCATCCTGAAATGAGTCATTGTGGAATTTTCGCTATAAAACAATTTCTGTAACGTTTCAAACCCTGAAATCTAGAGGAAATTTACAAAAATTAGTAAGGTATATTTGGTAAAAATTTTATCTTCTGGGTCATCTTAAATTTGTAGATACACCTTGTGTAAGATAGGGTATCTGACTAGTCCTATTGACTAGTCTCATAAAGGTGTTCCAGGAAAAACAATCATAACTTCTTGCTAGAGTATCCAAATTGAGTGGGACTGGTTGCATTGGATCGTGGATAGTCTGTAGTATTTTGGGTGTGAGTTTCATAATTTTATATCAATTATTTTGTGCGGGGAATTCTATACAAGTGAGATCTCCTGGAAAGGCAAAAAATCGGCAAGTTGTGAGGAAGTTACCGTAAATTCCACTTGGCACATCCAATTTTGATCAGACCTATGGCATTGCAGAGAAGAAATATCAGAGAACTACCTAAAATAAAGTTTCATACCCAGAAGGGCCGAAACTTAGGAGACATAATAGAATAAATATTGTCTAGCAGAACCACCTCAAAATCAAGACTCAAAAGTGATATTTGGCCAACATGCCACCAAAAAAGGGACCTTCTACACCAAATAAGTCTCCAGAAAATCCTAATTGAACTCTTGATGAAGGTGAAGAAATGCGCAGGGACACAAATCAACTACAAAAGAAGATGGATTCAATGGAAGCTAATTTGGATACTAAGATGGATTCAATGGAAGCTAATTTGGATACTAAGATGGATTCAATGGAAGCTAAGTTGATGGATTCAATGGAAGGTAAGTTGGATACTAAGATGGATGGTTTAAAAGGGGAGATCATGGAAGTATTGAGAAATTTTGTAACAGAGAAGACACCCAAAAGTGAAAATGCATCCCATGAAATTCATGATGAAGACACAAGGAAGGTGAATCAAGAATGGAGAAACTCCAGCTTTGGTTTGAATACCAACCACGTTCCTAAGAATGATATGAGGAAGTTTGATGGCAAGGACCCAATCACATGGATACTTCATATGGAGCAATTATTTGATCTCCATAATGTGCCACATACACAAAAGGTACGAATTGCTTCTTTATACTTAGAACATAATCAATTTGTTTGGTATCGATGGCTTTGTTCTCGCAAATCACTCGTCACTTGGACAATTTTCATGGAAGAAATGATAGCACACTATGAGGATACAAGGAGCAATACCTTCTTTAGCCAATTGATAAATCTCAAGCAAAAGGGTTTAGTTACCGAGCACATTGAGAAATTTCAAAGATTGAATATAAAGGTAACCGATATTCCAAATGAGAACTTGATTGATGTATTTATAGGAACTTTAAAGGATAACATTCAACATGAGGTTCACCTTTGGGAACCCAAATCATTGAAGAATGCATTTAAGGTGGCAAGAAATGTTGAAAGTAAAAATATGGCTATGGCTACTAGAAGGAACTATCCTAACATCTATAGAGAGAACAATGCTCCTTC